>APFE030038532.1:68871-108513 GCA_000404065.3 Pinus taeda
TTTAAAATTATATTTTTATTTAAAAAAAGGCTCAATTTAGCCACCGTCAGCCGCCCCTGGGGGTGTAGTTGCAAGCAGCTGCGCCGCCCAGGACCACAGCCCCATGGGTGGTCGGGCGGCGGCTGAGTGATTATGGGAATTGCCTATCGACCCGTGGGGGTATGGCCTTGGGCTTGCAACTGCGCCGCATAGGGCCGCACTCCCACGAGCGACGACTTAGTGATTCCAGTTGCATTGCCCAGGGTTGCGCCCCCATGAGCAGTTGGGTGGCGGTTGTGTGGTTCCAGTTGTGCCGCCCAGGGCCGCACCTCCACATGTGGCCGGGCGGTGGCTTGACTAATGCTTTTTTTAAAATAAAAATTTGTTTGAAAAAAAACAGCTATAATTTTTATAAACAAAAAATATCGATATTTTTTTTTAAATGTCTTAAATATGAAATTTATATTTAAAAAATATTAAATGCTTCTTTATAAAAAAAATATCACATAATGCTCAAGTTTTTTTTTTTTTAAATAAAAGTTATTTATTTTAAAAACAAAAAATTAAATGTCTGTGTCTTTTATTATATATATATATATATATATATATATATTAAATAATAATAATAATAATAATAATAATAAAAGATATATGGCTTTATAAAAATTTAAATGTTTTTTTTAATAAAATATATATATATATATATATATATATATAATATATATATATATATATATATATATATATATATATATATATATATATATATATATTTTAATTTAAATTTAAATGTTTTTTGATTTTTTTTGAAATTTGAATATCTATATATATCTTATATATCTATATATATATATATATATATATATATATATATAGATATATATATAAAATTTTAATTAATTTTATTTTATTTTTATTTTTAGTATATTTTTGTTTTCTTGTTTTTTCTTTTTTTTTCCAAGGAAAAATCGAAACTCTTTATTAAGATATAAAAAGTTTACATTGCAAATGCCGTAGCATCACTGCTCATAACTGAGCTCTGTCTAATCTAATCTCAAATTTCTGCTATAAAAATCTGAGTGCAGATCATTCTGGAGCGATTACTATTCCTGGAAGCGCTGATAAGGAGGCATTTATCAGACATTCCTTCCGACAACTATCACAAAAGCCAGGAAAAAGAGCGCTGATGGTGACTTAACTATTCCTGGAAACGCTGGAATGAGGCTTTTTCTGATATTCCCTTTCGAATCCTATCCCAAAGACTGTAAAAAGCGTGCTGTTTGGAATCTAAAAAACAGGCAAACGACACTTAATAGAAATCGATTCTTGTTCTAGATGAAAGAACAAAACCACGTAAAGCCAAAACTAAAACGGGACTCCTCATGATTGAGAGAGGACAGAAACAATCTGAACTAAGGCCGCTTTAGTATAACTGATGCTTTATGCATGTTGAAAATTTTGAGCAGATTGTAAGCTAACAGAAAGAACAGGAAAACAGATAATCAGAGAGAATGGAGAGAAGGAGGCTGGTCCGATCTTCTGATGAGGCCTTGATCGACTTCCTCGATTTTCCAGCAATCCAACACCTGTAAAAGTCCATCTTTGGATAGCTGATCTGCCGATGAGTTCCGCTCCCTGAAAATGTGACAGATAGAAAGACTGTTAAACATTGGTTTTATCCTTTGAATTTCTCCCAGTATTTGTTTTAAAATCTGATTCCTGCAAGTACTGAGACCATTAACCCATCTGATCACATTTTGAGAGTCCCCGAAGATTTGTATAGAGAGGATATGCTTATGGATGAGCCAGCATAAAAGGAGTTTAAGGGCGCTCAATTCTGCATAATTGTTTGAGCCTGATCCTAACCCCACTGAAGCTTTCAGATTGTGAGATGGGGATAAATGAATGATAAAGCCTGCTCCTGCTATGTTATTTTGGGATGCACCGTCGAAAAAGGCCCAAGGGATTCCTTCCGCGATCTGTATCTCTGGAACTATTCTTTGGGGAGATGAATCCTTAGGTACAGGAAGGCTAGAATATATAGCTGCTCCCTGAGTGGCAGTGATCGCTACAGGAATCTCTTTATCTTGAAAGAGACTCTTGTTTCTAGCTATCCAGATCCCCCAACTGATGATGAGGGGCAGATTCCGAAGATTCCCTGTTGCGTGCTCATTCCACCACTTCTGCCAGACTTCTTGTATATTGAAACCTTCCCATACTAACTTTATATTCAGAATGTTTCCAATCTCACACCATACCTTAAGAGATTCTGGGCATTTGAGAAAGAGGTGATTTACCGTTTCTGCTTCTGTTTTGCATAAAGTACATCTTCCGGGCCCTTGCAAGAATCTAGATTGCAAATTATCCCAGGTTGGGATTTTTCCCCTTAAGATGCACCAGAAGAGGATTTTTTATTTTGGGGGGCACTTGAGTTTCCACAGCTGCTTCGCCCACCACTCCGGATCCCTCCATCCTTTCCTTGTCATAAGGAACTTATATCCATCTTTTGGTGCGTATTCCCCTGATTCTGCATGGGCCCAAAGAAGCTCATCTTGCCTGTCACTCAGTCTTATATTTGACCTGAGGAGTTCCTGGGTGAAAACGTTCCATTCGTTCCACCATCTTTGCCCCAGCTCCAATTCTGCTCCATTCTTCCAAGCTTGCCCCCATATAGAGGAGAAACCCGGTTTTTCTACTTGACTGAGGAAACGAAGATCCTTTCCTTCCAACTGCAAGATCAGATCGGGAGAGAGGGCATAGTTCCCGTTGCATCCGACCCAAGGGTCCTTCCCGATCCTTACCTTTTCTCCATTCCCGATCTTCCAGGCTAAACCTTGCTCAATCACTTTAAAAGACTCCAAAGTGGCTTTCTAGATGGCATATGCATTCTTTTGTGGCTTTGAAGGGGCTCTGATCCATTCTTCCAAAGGGATAGGGTCAATGTATTTCCTTTTAACCGTCCTTGTCCAGAGATTTTCCATCTTTATAAGGCGCCAGCCCGATTTAGCAGCTAATGAAGATCTGAAATCAGGGAGGATTTTGATTCCCCAGCCACCCCACTCTTTTGGCCTCGCCACTTTCTCCCAAGCAACCCATGGAAGAACCGAGGATTCCTTAGACCCTGCCCAAAGGAATCTGTTGCATAGCCTCCGAATTTTCTCCAGTACACCTTTTGGAACCCAAGTCAGGGCAGCCCAGTACACTGGGATGGCTAGAAGCACAGATTTAATTAAGATCAGCCTCCCTGCTCTGGATAGCCATTTGAAGCTCCAGTGCTTTATTCTAGCTTCAATTTTTGCAATTAGCCAGGCCCAATCCTCCTTTCTATAAGCGTTTGGCTTCAACCAGAAACCCAGGTATTTGAATGGAGCGCCCATGCTGCTTATTTCAAAAGGAAAGAGAGATCTGAGCTGCTCCCTTTCAGGTCTACTAAGCCCTTCCTGAATGATTTGAGATTTCCTGGAGTTAATCTGCATACTAGTTGCTTTCATAAAAAGATCAAAAATGGATTTTAACTCCTTCAGTTCAACAAGGGATCCATTAGAAAAAATCAGAATATCATCTACAAAAAAGAGGTGGGTTATGAACAAGTTTACTGCAACCTCAATGCCAAAAACCTTGCCTGCCCTCTTGCTTTTATGGATCAGCTGGCTCAGCCCCTCTGCCACTAGCAGGAAGAGTAGGGGAGAAAGAGGGCAGCCCTGCCTCAGCCCTCTCTGACCTTTGAAAAAAGAAGTGGCCGCGCCATTGATGAGAACTGCATAGCTAACATCTGTTATGCACCCCATGATCCAACTGATGAAATCCACTTTGAAACCAAGGTGCGTAAGGAGCATCCGGATCTAAGTCCAGTTTATCCTGTCATAGGCCTTTGAGAGATCGATTTTAATCACTGAACCCTTCTTATTTTTCAACTTAACACTGTGGAGGACCTCCTGAGCCACCCCGATAGCCTCATGGATTTGTCTTCCTTCCAAGAATCCGAATTGTTCAGGGGATATATGCCTCGATAGAATAGGTTTGATCCTGAGAGCTATGATTTTTGCAATTAGCTTGTAAATGCTATTGCATAAAGAAATAGGTCTGAAATCTTCAAAAGACTCTGGGGCTTCCTTTTTGGGAATAAGTGCAATGAAAGTTGAGTTGAAAGGACTGTATATTTCTCCCTTCAGTCTAGACTCCTCTACCACTTCTGTGATTTCTTCCCCAATCTGCTCAAAAAAGTGAAGGAAAAGTTCGACTGACCACCCATTCGGTCCAGGACTTTTCTCTTTTGCCATAGACTTTATGACACTTTCCACCTCCTCCTTGGTGACAGGATTCATTAGCTGGACCGCTTCTTCCTCTTCCACGTACCTGTGAAAACACTGTGCTGTTTGGATGACTTCTGCAATGGTGATCTCACCAGGGTCTTTGAAGAGGGATTGGAAATGATTTACTCCAAGGGAAGAGAGGGCTTCAAAAGTCTTGGCCTCCCTACCATCTTCAGATTTGAGGCTCCAAATGGTATTAGCGCTCTTCCTCCCTTTTGCATAGTTATGAAAAAAACTAGTATTATCATCCCCAGCTTTGAGCCAAATTGCTCTGCTTTTAAGACGCCATTCTTCCTCCTTTGCCAACAGAATTTGGTTCCTAGCCTTCTCCAGGCCAACAAGTCTCTCCTTAGATTCTTGGTTCGCGTAGCTATCCGCCTCAACACTTTCAAGCCTTTGAAGTTCCTCGGTAATCCTGGATAAAGCTTCATCCTGTTGTTGCTTCCTGGCCTTTGCCCAATTGATTGTTGCCTTTTTCAGTCTTTTGAGGTTTTCCATGAATAAATAACCTTTCTGCTCTTGGGATCCTAGGTCCGGGTGAATCCAAGTTTCATTGAATAGCTTGTTGAAAGAATCCTCTATAAGCCATGATGCATTGAATTTGAAAGGAGCAGGAGGCTTCGAGGGACCGTTGGAAAGCTCAATGAAAATCGGAAAGTGATCCGATGGGCCACCTTCCTCTACCCATTGTCTGAAAAGAGGGATGGCAGCAGCCAAGTCCTCATTGATTAGGAAGCGGTCTAACCGCTTAGCCACCCTCGCTTCCCCTATTCTTTTATTCCGCCATGTAGGTTTCAATTTGATGAGATTTGCTTCTATTAAATTGTTAGAAGCTAAGAGATTCATAAAGAACTCCGACTGAGGATCCCCTCTAGCATTTGGCCCCCAGGTCTCAGCTCTTCCTAATGAGAAATTTAGATCACCTCCCATCACCACCAATTTATTTTTAACAAGCGAGCTTTCCAACAATCTATTCCAGAAAGGAGGCCTTCCCTGGCAAGGCCCATAAACGTTTATAATGGTGAAAGAGAAAGCAAATTCTGTAGATTGACACTCAATCCCCATCACCTGCTTCATGCCCCATTGGTTCCGTACCTTGATTCTGCCTTCTCTGATCCCTACCGCCAAGCCACCAGAGTGGCCCTCCGCGTCCAACACTGAAAAAACCCAACTTGGTAAGAGACCCTTGAGCATTGAAACAACTTCCTCCCCTTTTCCCAAGGTTTCCTGAAGGAGAATAACATCAGCTTTCGAATTCAAGACTAAATCCCTCAGCGCCAGTTTTTTGGGTTTACTGGCTAAACCCCTGCAATTCCAAGAGAATATAATCATTTGATAACAGGCCCGGGGCTTTGCATTGCTCTAAGTGCCCCTGTGATAGATTTCTACTTTCCATCTGCTACATCAAAAATGGCCTGGGTCTTGGCTGCCGTGAGTTTTGACTTCCTACCCCTTTTTTTCCCTGCCTGGCACAGAGAAAGGGAAGGATCGATGCCTCCCACGGATGACATCGGGCAGGATTTGGATCCCTGAGAGCGGAGATTATAATGGCATTGGGGGAGCTGGCTCTGAGAGGCAGGAACACTTCCATCATTGATCAAGTCCTGGGAGGGGATAGCGGCCGATAAGGATTCGAAACAGTTTTCAAAACATGTTTCCCGAGGACCCTCGATTGTATTTGTCATGATGCCAGTAGATTCAGGAGGTGCTGAAATAGTGAATGAATCAAGAACAGAACGATCGACCAGGACATCGGCATTAAGATCATTTAGCGAGGAGAAGGGAGCATTCAATGGAGTATCCTTTTGAGCCGCTGTTGGACTTGTGACTGGGCTTGGTGACTCCTCGTCTGCAAGCTTCGCATCTTCCAAGGGTAGCTCGCCATCTTCCTGCAGCTCCTTCGACCTTTCCTGAGTGGTGGCTTCCTGTACCTGTCTTCCCCGGAGAGGGTCAATATCCAAAAAATCCTCCTCCTGATTGGCAGCATGTTCCTTAGTATTTTGATACTCAGATCGCCGATTACCCAGATCTGAACGATAGAACTTCCTCCTTCGCCTACCCAAGGGACATTCCTTGGCTAGGTGCCCATATTCGTGGCATCGATGGCAGCGGAACGGCAGATATTCGTAGTCCAGAACCTATTCAAACACATAGTCCCTGTATTGAAGAAAGATTTCTTTAGCTAGACCTCCGCTGGGGTTAAGGTTAACTAGAATTCTCGCCATAGCTCTGTTGTCTGTTTTCAGGTAAGACTTATCAGTCTCCAGATAAATGCCAAGTCTGTCCCCAATAGATTTAAACACTGATTCGGCCCAAAGAAAGGAAGGCAATCCCGGCACCCTGACCCATACTGGGAAGGCCTCAACCCTTTCATGAACTGCGTCGAACAAGGGGCTCCAATTTTTAAATAGAACCGGGATGTGCCCAATAGACCAGTTTCTCTGCTTGACCCATTCCACAGCCTCTTTCGAATCAAAACAGACCGAGAACCAGCCTTTCGCCAGAGTTAGAACCTTAAAATCACTACTGAGATCCGATTGCCAGTTCTGCTTCCCCCAGGACTTGATGAAATCCGAAGAAAAGAACCTCCCTCTTGCCCTACCAACTAGGGTACTTTCAGCAACCTCCAGGGCTTCTTCTATATTGACATCCACACCCAACACCAAATTCTTTTCGACCCCTTGAGATTTTATCACTCTCGGCTTTTTCCTTTGTCCTTCTGGGGGATTTCGGCCACCAGGAAAGGTGCCTAGACTTTCATTTGTCTGATGCCCTCTGTGTGCACAAAAGCCTTGCGGAAGGGAAGCGTTACCCTGCTCCTGAGTCGAGGAGGGAGAAAGAAAAAGGGAGTCAAGATGTGTCTGAGGATTTACCAGAGACCCCTGGATTTTTTGCCAATCGTCCCCTCTTGGGTTCAGTGACTCCACAAAACGCTGATCCATCCCTCCCGCCTCTTTTACCTTGTTCCGGCTGGCTGCAAGAGAAACTCTGGTATAGGGATCTGAGATGCGCGGCTTCCCATCCGGCCTTAGCCCATTCTGCGACCCTAGTATGACACAGTCCTCCTGACCACCCGAACGCACCGGATCTGTAGTTCCAAGGGCCCCGATACCATCAGAGGAAGGATTTAACTGCAGGAGCTTCAGGCTCAGATTTTGGGGCGAGAACAGGATTTTATCTCCCTGGATCCCGATTGCCGTTTCACACCGGCCCTTAAGCAGCGAGGGAGATATTTGGATCTGGCTCTCAGACTTCGAACAAAGCAGACAGGTCGCAAGGCCTTTCACCGAACCGAAGTAATGTTCCACGTTCTGGGGGGTTGGGTCTTTTCCCCAAACGGAGAGGATATCTTCCAGAGAAGGGTTGAGATCGATCCCCTCTTCCGCGCTATCCATGATTGCATTCGGTCTAGCGATCACTGTTGGACTGTCCGTTACTGCATGGACACACCGAAAAACCCACCTGCCAATACCTTCCAACCTGACACCCTGTTACTCGATCAACAGTCGAAATCTGCACACCGATCAGCGGATCTGGGCCCTAGACACGGCCCTGCAGGCCAAGGCCTGGCTCTGTGCCGGTTTCAGACTGCACCAAGATCTCTGAGATTCATTTTTAAGATCAACATCCGAAATCGAAATCGACATGCTACAGACCTCGTAACCGATCAGCGGATCAGGGCCCTAGGCTCGGCCCTGCAGGCCTAGGGCTGGCTCTGTGCCGGATTCAGATCTCTTGTTTTTTTGTTAATGTTTTAAATCTTATTATTTTTTTAGTTTTAATTTTTTTTTTGTTAATTATTATATATATATATATATATATATATATATTATATATATATATATATATATATATATATTAAATCTATTCTGTTTTTTAATATTTTTTAGTTTCTTCTCTTTCTTCTTCTTCTTTCTTTTTTTTTTTTTTAATTTTTAATTTTTAATTTTTACTTAGATTCTATTTTAATTTTTTCAATTTTTTTGTTTGTTTTGATATAGATATAGATATAGATATACATAATACATATAATGTTTTTTTTGTCTTTTTATATATATTTTTATATTTGTTATTTTATGTAAAGAAAATTGACATAAAAAATTTTAAGCGTAAAAAATGGAACTTTAAAAAAAAATATCCACACTTAATACATTAACAAATTTCGAGTGTAAAAAATTGTTAAATTTAGAAAATAATTATTTACATTTCATACATTAGAAAATTTAAAGTAAAAAAATATGTCTTTTTAAAAAATGGCATGATGCAGAATCACCACTTTTTAAAATTAGCATGCAAATCACTAACATTCTAAAACGTAATGTACATAAAAAAAATTAAAGTGCCAAAAAATATGCTTTAAAAAAATATGTGTGTTCTGCATCGCCCATTTTCAAAATCGGGTCACTTTTTTGCTATCTCTACGAAACGGGTAACAATATCAGTTCCCATTTCAAAGTTTACATTGTTCAATATGCTCAACTCTTGTGGGCACGGGACTGCAGAGAGGCCGCATCATTACAAGAATGATCCAGAATTCAACAAAACATAGTAGAAACTACTGGAAGGTAAGTATGTTCCAAATTTTCACCTCCAGGATGCACTATTATGCCACATGGGACACCTCTGTGTTCCTTCAAGTGAGCGTGCCAAGATGATTTGGGAGGCACACTACAGTAAGGCCGCAGGACATTTTGGGGTAGAGAAAATAGTGGTAGTACTGCAAAAGCATTTTTATTAGCCGAAATTTCAACAATAGGTTGTGAAGTACATTAGATCTTGCATTGCCTACACCATTGCCAAATCGACTATCAAGAAGCAAGGCCTATATACTCCTCTGACTACTCCTATTCGACCTTGGAAATCCATCTCCATGGATTACATGTCAGACCTTCCTTCTACTAAGCATGGCAATGATTGCATTTTCGTAGTTGTCAACAAATTATCTAAGATGGCCATTCTAGCAACTTGCAAGAAGATTATCACTACGGAAGCCATTGCTAAGATCTTCTTTGAATGAGTGTGGGTACACTTTTGGATCCCACAGTCCATTATCTCAAATTGGGACAACAGGTTCCTAAGTACATTTTGGTCAAATCTCTAGTCGATGTGGGATACCAAGCTCACTAAGTCCATAACTTTCCACCCCCAAATAGATGGCTAAACAAAGGTTGTCAATAAGATGATCGTACACATTCTACATATGTACAACTCAAAGCATCTATGCACATGGGATGAAATCCTCCCCTATGTCCAGCACAACTACAACAGAGCTCTCCATAGCTCAATTGGCCACAACCCATTTCAGGTGGGCTTGGATTCTAGTCACTATGTCCCATTGATGTGGCCATACCATATATACCCACCTAGGTAGTTTCAGCTCATGTCCAGTATGAAGCTAATAGGGAAAATAAGTTCATTAAGCACATTCAACACATCTGCCAATAGGACCATGACATATTGGAAAAACCTAATGCTAAGTACAAGCAACTTCATGATCAACGTCGAGTGCCACACAAGTTCCAAGTGGGAATTTTTTTTTGGTTACATTTGTAGAAGGAACGCCTCGTTGGGCCCCACCGCAAGCTTTTCCCGCTTCAATATGGGCCTTACATCATCCCTAAGGCTGTAGGAGACAATAATTTCAAGGTAAATATTCCACCATTCCTTAGCTTGCACCTAGTCTTCAGTTTGGGCCACCTTCGATCATACTTTCAACCATTACTAGACACATCAGACATTGTAGAACAACTCACACCAACAAAGTTAAACCCAAACTGTATGGAACATGACACAACTAATCAGATCATGGCCATGCATATCAGGAACACTCGCCAGTAGAAGATCCAATTGTATCTGGTTTTCAAAGGTGATTAACTCCCGCACCAAGGCAAGTGGCTCACCAGGAACCAAGTTCAACAAAAGTTTCTCCATCTCATGGAAGAACTCAACGCAATGGGGACCATTTCTTCCTAAGGGAAGAGGACAGATCCAAGTGGATATTGGTGGCCACCTGCCTATTCCACTTTGACCCCCTACCATTTTTTCTTTTCAATTTTCTTAATTGTAGCACAACTTCTATTTTCGGTAGTTTTTCAAGTCCTAAACTTCTAGAGTTGTTTTGAGGGAATAAAAGATGTTTTTAGGGAAAAAAAAGAGACCAATAAAATCCTAAACCCATTTCTTGTTTTGCTTTTAGCCTCCTCTATGACATCTTTGAAATGAGGTATTATGATAGCTAAATGGAGATTGTATGCCAAAGTTATGGCCCCAGGAAGTTGATGTACCAATTTACCCAAACAGGGCCCACATTTTTGGCGCTTCATCTCCTATGGTTAGGTTTTTGGATGTTTAGGGTTTTCCATTGTTTCTCAATAATAATTAGGCCTCTGAGCCTCATCATAACATACTTCAAAGGCATGTAGTCACCGCATCTCTTATCAGAGATAAACTACCATTGCCCGAGCTAGTTTATTTCTATTTATGTATGTAAGCATATTTTAGTTCTTGGATATTAATGAAATGAAGTTTTATTTCTGTTGCATCTCCATATTTATATGTAAGTCTATATTTTTTTGTGTTCCTTCATAAGTCTGGATCACTTTCCAAATCAATTCAAATATTTTATGTTGTTGTGAATGAAAATCAACCCTTTGAACTTCTCAAAAATATTTGGATTATACATGTGCTAATGGTTTCATGCATTGGTCATCCAATTCAACTAAAACCCTTAGTTAGATGTTTTGGCACAGTTACCCAACCTCGAACTGTCTACAAAGATACAAAAATGTCATGATGATATGTTGTTGAGTAGGAATGCCATGCTATTTTTCTGTTTGTCCACATTAGAGGCCATGTCATCACTCTCAACTTCATCGATTTGCAGATGTGCATGCTATGGTTGCTTATTCATTCTAGGATATTTTCTACGTCACATGGCTAAGTCCTTAGAAAAAACTGCCTTGGCCCCCCCTTTGTTGGTTTTAGGTTTTGGGATAGGGAGCCCTGCAATGAATCCTAACCATTGATCTCTAATTGAAGAAGTTTGATTACTGCCAACCATGCCCCCTCGCTAATAAAATTTGACCTCGGGGGGTGTTCCATGTTTGTTTCTCTAGCATATGATCACACATATCTATGATGAATGGTAGCATAGACTTTTAATACACCAATTGATTTCATGTTAACAAACAAAATTTCCCATTGACATTTTCGTTTCCCATCTTTCAGGACCTTGAGTGATTGCAAAAGTAAAATGTGTTGAGAAACTCTATTAAGTTCCAACCTAAGATAGTAACCCCAAAATGTCAATAAAAACACTGAGAAGACAATAATATTGGCATTGAGTGTTGTGCCATTTGTGAACATCAGAACATCACTAGGTGAAAAGGCTTACAAGAGTCCGAGAAACACCACAAAGTTCTATTTGTTATTTGATGAACCCGATAGAAGGTGAGTTCCCAGTCAGTAGTCAGAATGCCTCTCAGTCTTGGAGTCTTTGCCTCATTCATGTTCTTGAGAGTTTCTTTAAGAACCAATATTTATTTGAAAGCCACTCTCCATATGCAAAGAGGTTTGTGCCCTTTGACTTATGTGTGGGTAATAACACCAAGCCATGCTAAGTGTTCCACTTAGCGCTTGCACCTAAGAAATTTGGGGGAACTACTCTAGTGAACATACTCAATGTGACTTGGCGAGTGCCTCTTTCTCCTCTCCATTTCTCTATTTTTTCTCTGAAAAGTGCTCCTCAACACTTTTCCTTAGCTCCACAAGTCTAGGCCAAAGTATAACACCTTATATCGAGAATTGTCAAATGTCGAGGATTTTTTTTTTGGCTTTTGGGTCAGTTTAGTGATGGGATCGCTCGTGACCTAATACTCATCACAACCCTTAAAATCGTACTGGTGGGGGATGGAGGTAGCCATAGTTGACGAGAATGTTTATATTTGTCGGGGCCATCTATAGATGGTACCACCCATCTCTTGCTGGTTATCATGAACCTCGTGATTGAGTGGCCTACTCTGGATGATGCGATCGAATGGTTTCCAAGATCGATGGCTTGTGGGGTATCTAATCACATCAAAATTAGGTCTTGTCACATTTACTAAACAATGTGGATTCCCTTAATTAAATTTAAGTTAAATTAATATAATTAAAGAGAGGAAATTTATTTTATAGTCTAAGTAAAGATTTATTTTCAACCCAAGAGAATTATGTGCATATATTGAGGATTCTTTATTATGAGAACATGATCAATATAGTCTCGTCAAGGACATAATTGGGTAGAATATACAAAGTTCTTAATCTTCGTATATTCCTTTTTTGATGAAGCCTGAAAGACTCAAGGGAAGACCATAATCATAATTGTAAGTTGTCCATGTGTATATTAAAGGTAAGGTTATCTGGATTGAAGTATACCAAGGGAGCAAAAACTTCTATAACATGTAAAACTCATAAATCTAAGTCTTTTTGAAATTATGTCATTAGATGGTGATGTGAATTTATCTATCAGTTAATTCCTATCTATAGGATTCCTGACCCTTAGGGTTGAAAATATTTATTATAAATTGAGTCTCCAACTCGCACCTTTTGATATTGGGATGGTAAATTCTCTGTTGCTAACTTATGTTATGTGCTAGGACATACAAAAAATTTGTCACTTTAAGATTCTATTTATTGGCCTCTATATTGGATGTTAGTTTGATTATTAAACTCCAACAACTTGATAACTACATCAGATCCAATATATTGATTTTTCAATTGGTGTGGATGTGAATTTTTTCATTGAAGATAGGTCATCGATTCACTTATTGGTCCTTGAATTATATTTTTATTTATTTTACAGAACACTAATTTACCCCGATCCAACATTCTCATTTGTAAAGATCTATTAGCTCACAAAGATAGGAGAGAAGAGCATTGCCTATTGTGAAATGTTACATCAGATTGACATCAATAAATCCAGGTTCATTGTGGATTCAGTTGCAATATAAAGGGAACACCCGGTTGTTAGTATGAAATTTCTTGGAAGGTGTACCAAAAACATTCTACTTAAGTCACTTGGTGACACATGCCCCTAACAACAATTCATGGCTTCTTACACTTCAGATCTACAATAAAACTAGAAAAACCTACAACAAAACAACATATACGATCCAGAACAACAAACAACAATGTATATATATCCAATGTAATAACCCAAATGGAAAGAATTTTAAAATGAATTTATCTTATATTGATAAAAATTGGTGAAGGAGATCTACAAAAAGGGTTTGAAAATGCCCTTTTGTGGCATGGGTCCTTTGATGTCCTTGATGATTGAGTAATCGATTCTCTATCCCAATGTGTGAAAAACCCAAAACAATGTGGAGGACTCAAATGGGAGCTCAAGAGAAAAGAGGTGATAATGGTGACAATGCTAATGATCATAGTGAATAATGAATGGAAAACCCTCCAATTTATAACAAAGTGTTCAGTTAATTTCGAAAATGGAGAATAAAAAAATAATATTGACCAAATCAAGATTTAATTATTAGGAATACTTTATATTTTTTGGAGAGGGAAAAGATATTCAAAAGGGTCAAATATCTTTATTTATAAATAATTAACAAATAAAATGATTTATTAATTATTTAGGGAGGATTAAGAATGATGTGAAACTAAAATCATTATTAAATAATGACTTAACAATTATTCCAATAATAGAATTAATGAATAATAAATAATAGTGATTTATTTAATTATTCCTAGGTGATTTAGTCAATTGTGACAAGGAATAATTATTAAACAATGATTTAATAATTATTCCTAGTGAAAATTAAATAAATATTTATTTATTCAATTATTCTCATGGGAGTTTTTAATTTTAATAAGAAATAATTTAATTAAAATGGGTTACTAAATTATTTCCCATGGTGAAAGTGATTTTTCTATGGTAGAGTTAATCCTACATGGTTTATTTTGGTCCACGTAGTCAGAAATGGCTAGGTGATCTTTTTTTGGTGATAACAAATTTCCAGCCAACGTATGAGTGTTAGAAGAAAATCGTATTACCGAAATACGTTGTAGGTTGCACTTCTTTGAGACACCAAAGAGAAGTAAAAGAAAGGGAGTGAGAGAGATAGCCGAAGTAATGCAAGGACAAACAAAGATGGAGGAGGAGAGACCTACTAAATGGATAGAAGTCTCCTTTTATGTTGGAGTACATGATCTCAAGTGAGGCGGGGGAGGCATATCCATACCCACCGAGATAACTGAGTATAAAGAATAATGGTGAGCCCAACAATGTGGGACTGAGATACAAAGTACATGATACATGATATGATGGCATCAATGGGCCAGAAAATAATATAATGGATCCCATATACATAATGCACCTGGAAAGACATAGGGAAGGACTGAATACAATAACATCTGAGTACATGAGATATAATGCCCCTCAAGATGACATGGTGAGGGGGGATCACAATAAAAGAAGCCTTGTTGAATAGGAAAGGGCTCTGAAGATTTGAATGGATCATCAGAAGGATACATGCATGTTGTGGGCACTGCAAGTGGCTGAAGCCGAACCAATCACATGTGTGGAACTACATTTGAGGCTGGATTGACATCTACAAACATATGTGCATGTAGGGGGCTACTTGAAGGGATACACCCTCACGAGGTTTGGAACATATCACACACACCTGGGAATAACTGGGATAATCATTTGGACCACTGAACCATCTAGTGTATGATTCTCAATCATACAAGAAGGATTTGGCATCGAGCACATGAGAAACACCCAAGTAAAAGGGTAATTATGTTTCCATTTGCTTGATCCAAGACACTGAACAAAGATGAAGACTGGAACCAAGGTACACCATCCTCTAGACTACACTTATGGAATGAATGTGTTGAAGCTGACAGAAGAGGGTCTGCCAAAGTTAAGGTAATAAAGAATCCTTAACAAAGCAGAAGGTATCGTAGTAGAGTGACTGATGGACTGACACTTGGGATGATGATGGAAGGAAACTAGATAAGTGGTGTACTGGCAAATTCCCTTGTCAGAACATGATATGTATGGTTGAGTTGGCAGTAACTGACTCAATTCTAGAGGGGATAGTCAATTACTTAGACGAGGCTTTTCAAATATGGCACAATGTAGCTGGAGGCCAAATATGAACACAATTGGATGGATGCGACACAAATATGTATGGATAATTGTAACTAGGCTCAAGGGGAAGTGAAACAAACTTCATAGATACAAGGGTGACTCATTGCAAATGCTATGAACAAGGGTGACTCTATGATGTTGCCACATGGGGGAGGCCCGGAGGGGACCATAAAAACTTGAGTAAATTATGATTCCTCATGATGAAAATTGATACGTGAGTCAACCAATGCATGGGTAAAGTTGTACCATATTATAGGTCACTCAAATGAAGAAATTCGATTCTAACAGGCGAAAAGTGAGACCTCATGGAAAAAATGGCTTGCTAGTGATGTTTCAAATTACCAAAAGAAAACGTGAGGCCCATTGGAGTGCTCGTTGACAGATTTCCAATGGTGGTAATGGTTTCTAAAACTGAGCTACGGTTTGGTCACAATGGGTGATAGAAAAATGTGGGTTTTTCCTATAAAAGGGCTTCTTGCCCCCGAATCCAATTCATTTGCATAGTGAGTTGTTGGAGAATTTGGAAAGGAGGAGAAGGCCCTAAATTTTATGGATATTGTAGTGAAAAAATGACCATTATAATTCAGGTATGTGACATTTAGGTAGGTTTCCTTACTTGTCTAAAGATGGCCTTAATGCCTTTTGGAAGGGTGGTTCCTATTGAAAAATTAAGGGAAGAGAGGAATACATGAATGAATTACTAGGGAAGGTATAGGGTCATCCTCACCCACCAAGTCAAACATGGGGACCGGGTGGTTAGTGCAACATAACATAGAGTAAGTTGCTTGAATATGTGGTATCAATGATCTACAATATGTGATGTGTATATGGCTCGCCGGAGAGGTTGGTAGGACAAACTATCAAATGAACAAGAGGATAATAAACCATACCTAGATTGTTGGGGTCTAGACTGAGACTTATATTAATCAAATGAGAAGGTGGCCAGGAGTAACCATGCCCCCAAGCATGAGATAATTCCCCCTATTATATGATGATGGAGGGGGCTGATCAGGTGGGAATGATGCCCCCAAGCTAGATGAGGTTGTGGAACACCATTGTGTTCCAAGTGCTTGAATAAGGGATTCGAGCATTTAGCCCTAATAACACAAGATCCTCCAAAGGATGATGACGAGATGTAGGGGCATATGTGCCCCCGAGTTTTGCATGGATAGATGAAGTATGCTAAGGGCATACTGGATATATTTATAGTAGTGGACTCCAAACACATTTTGATGACGTGATTCACCATTTGTTTATGTTATGGATATCTTCTTGTGGGAAGAACGGATAAAGGATGGAGTAAGAGAAAGGAAATGGTGGATTACCAATCTTGTTTGAAACTACATATATGAATCAAATGGACTGAATTTTTGGGTTTGCATACATGGTGTCACCATACCAAAGAGTGGCTTTGGATATAATGAATTGATGCTCGCCTAAAGGAAACTGAGGTTGACCAACAACAATGTCTGAGGGACTAGGTTGTTGATTTGATAAGGAGTAATGATTAAGTGGATCATCCCTAAAGTGATATGAAGTGATATGAGACTCTAGAGGTTCTTATAAATGGGGAAGAATAATGTTACTAGAGTCGACACTACTAGATGAACAATGAGGGTTGGGGAGAATCGCTTCTCCTAAACTCCTATAAGTGGATTCTGCCTTACCTAAACATTGGCTTTCAATGTAATGGCAACAAGGTGGTTGAGGTTCAAATTCTTGGGTTCGAAGTAAGGTATTTTTGAACCAATCGACCTCACCATGAATGAAGTCATTGGACTCCATATCATATTGATCACGGGTGTGTTGTAGAAGGAAGTACACATAATAGTGCATATCATTCCAAGGATAATCAGGGGTGGTCATGGCTTCCATGATGTCTTCATCAAAATAAAAGGTAGGAGGATGGGAGGAAGAGAGACCAAATGATGAAGACGAGCTACCTAAGGCATCTTCATGAGAGACAAGGTTCACATATGCATCATCAAGGTTGGGAGACAAGTGACTAGTATATGTTGCATCTACTGATGTTGAGACTGAAGTATTCATCGAAGAATGTTCAATAAGATCACAATAGGAGACATCTAGAGAGTCCCAATATATTGATCCCATGGATGATGAAATTTAGAGAATAGGAGTAGTACTATCTGTCATCTCGACATCAAGGGGAGGAATCACGATGGGTGGTTGAGAGACCTCCTGTTTTTGTATAGGAGTGGGATCAAAACTCATAGGTAGAAGAGAGGTGAATTCACTATGAGCAACCTCTAATTCATGAAGCACTTAAAGTGTACCAAAAAATTCTTTGAGACGGGGATAGTGACGAGAATAATGGCCATAATTATCACACAAAGCACAAGGGTGATTTGTGTGTAAGGATATGTTCTTATTAGCTGACTTAGGTAAAGTGACATGGACCTTAGGAATGTTATAATTAGTGAAGGAATCAGAGACCACATTATTGATATGAGGGATTTAAGGAAAATTATTGGTGGCATGACCAACAACATCACACAAAGCACATGGAGGAATAGACTTTGGCGGTTTATGAGGAGATGGAGTTATTGGGAGTGCCTTATCTTTGG
The DNA here is from genome assembly GCA_000404065.3 of Pinus taeda. Classification (NCBI taxonomy): domain Eukaryota; kingdom Viridiplantae; phylum Streptophyta; class Pinopsida; order Pinales; family Pinaceae; genus Pinus; species Pinus taeda. The sequence continues at coordinate 86,901 of APFE030038532.1, forward strand.
TTCCCTTTTTCTGGGTTTCCCCCTCACTATATGCTTTCAAAAAAAGAGTAGGTTTTGCTGAAGTTTCTATGGAACTGAAACAACGGAAGGGGTAGGAAAATCAAGTTGAATCGAGGTCAAAGCAGTGTAAGGTTTGAGTTGATTTGGGGGAGTTTTTGTGAGAGGATCGATGTACCAGATTGGGATCCCCAAGGTAATGTTAGGTAAACTCAACGTAGCCATGACAGGTGTAGAATAAACTCCAAGGGGTGGAAATAAGGATAGTATCTGAACATAAGGGTAATGACCTAGGGGAACTGATCCAAGACGGTTAAGACCTAGGGGAATGGTTCTAGGCTGAAAAGGATTAGGAGAGATACCAGCACAAGGAAATGGTACTTAAGGAGTAGTACCAGAAGGCTAGGTTGAGTTAGGATCAGTTGGTTGCAGAGGTGTTGGCTATTACGAAGGCATACCAGACCACTTGTGAGTAGCCCATGACACTTGAAGCATGCAAACACTCGATGAGATAGGCTCAAAAGGAGTAGGTTGTGGACCATAATAAGCACCAATAAAGGTGGAATCTTTGTAGGTTCCAAGAGAGAAATTGGTGAGGAAGAGGCAATCTGATTTCTAGTCATCGATGAGATAGTGGACTGAGGTGAAGTTTGAGATTTTATATCATAGTCTTCCAACTGACTGATAGTGACAATCTTTCCATTATGAGGGAAGCACATCTTATGGTGAACCACGTATGTGACAACTGACATAGCATAGGTATCATTACAACCCAAAAGGATGTTGTAATCTAATTGGGCATCAATGAATTCTATGTCAATAGAGATAGTCTTGCCGACAACAGTTATAGGATAATTATGATATAAGCCAAGGGGATATGAAGGATGACCATCCCAAGAACAAAGAGTGATGGTGGGTGGGGATAGGTTTGGTGAACGAAGTCACTTCCAAACACTCGCAGCCATCACTCAAGTGGATGAACCTTCATTTGTGATACACCGCTAGACAGTGGCATTTCTTATGGAGACTGGGATTTTGAATGCAACGGATGAAGGTAGGGGAGGATGTTTTGATTTGTCAACTTCAAACAAAATCATAAAATCATCATGAGGATCCATATCACCCAAAGCAAAGAGTATAGATTTCCATTGGGATGGGCACATCTGGAGGACTTCTAGCATTGACATGGCAGTAAGAGACTGTGCTAAGTCATCTACTATGGTATAAGTATGGGCGGCTATAATAGAAGCAATGATTTGATGTAATGGACCTTTGGGGATGTTGGGGATAACCTCTATGTTATTAAAATGGATTTTTAAGGTAAAATTGGATTCTGACAAAGGCTCAATGGAAACTTGGGGTTGGGACTCAGTGGCTAACTTAGCGGGTGGCTTATCATATTGGCGCGAGTGACTTTGAAGTTTGATTTGTTCAGTATTGACCTCATTAGAATTCATCATAAGAATTTGATAGTCATTGTGACTAGATGGTGGAGTTGGGGGAGCTGCATGACCTTGTGTAGGTTTAGTGGCAAGATATACTTGGTGAGGAAAAGGATTCAGAAGCACAACCAGTTGAGATGAAGCAAGAGGATGAGGAGGAGTGATGGGTTGTGGTATTTTAGAACTAGATGCTTGAGCTTCCCATTCTTCATGCATATGAGGTAAAAGGGGTCACTCATGAGTATAATGGCCATATAAAATGCAATAGGCAGATGGTTTGTTCGTACAAATACCCTTGTTTTGCTTGGATTATATGCCTTGTTGCCGGGTTGCAGGATTATGCTGGTTTCCCTGAGGTGCATTAGGTGGTGGACCATGGCTACCTTAATTACCTTGAGATTGTTGGTTAAAATTACCTTTCCCCTTATTCCTTTTCTTGGGGTTAGGGGGATTGGTTGAGCTCTGATGAGAATACACTTGACCTTGTGGAGGAGGTTGTTGTTGTGGCAGAGGTGGAGGAGGCATGGGGACCTGGGGCATTGGTGCCGATGGGGCTGGAGCGCTAGGTGGTACACACAAATAATAAGGAGATGGAGAAACAATTGACCCTAGCATCTATTGATGCGGATGAGGGTATGCATATGATGTATTGGGACCTAGATAAGAGTTTCCATGTGGGGGATTAGGGGATGGGTAGGTGTAAGAGGAACTGGTCCCTTCCAGGGGTTGACCATAACTGATTGAAGGTGGAACATATGGTTGAATTTAAGGGTGTGAAATGGTTCCAACAATACCATCAATGACGTGAGATGCCCCTAGTGCATTAGCAACACCAGGACATGCTAGATAGAGAATGACAATATAAGCAGAACCTGATTGAGTGTAGATCAGATCAAATTTCAAGGCTACTTGGAACACATCTTCCTCTAATTGAGGGAAGTGAGAGGCGAAATCTTTAGAGACGGGGGTTAAAATCAATCTAAGGAACCAATATATATATATATATCTTATATATATATATATATAATATAAAATATATATATTTATATATATATATATGTAATATATATATATATATATATATGTATAATATATATATATATATATATATATATATTTATATATATATATATATATATATATATATTATTATATATATGATATATATATATATATATATATCTATATCTATATATATATATTATATATATATATATATATATATATATATATATATAATATATATATAATATATTATATATATATAATATATAATAATATATATATATATATATACACACACACACAGTCTTCGAATTCATGAGCTCTACATATGCTCCTCCTTCTACACCATTCATGAACATGGTCAGATAAGCGAGTGGAAGAAGTTTGATGGAAATAAGTCAATAGTTCGGTACCCATGTCATAACAAAGAGGTAAGTGTAAATAAGAGAGATGCTTTGGAAAGAGTCGTGAAAGTGGAATGAGTGGCTCTGGGTTGATCGACATACCACTTAGCAGCAGCTCTAGTAAGAGTACGTTGGAAAAAACGAATATAGATGTATTCTTCAGTGATAGAATTGGATGAACACCACATATGGAGTGAGAAAATATGATTTGTGGGATCCTCTCTAGGATTACCTTCAATATTTTGGATGTTGGAAGGAATTTTAGTAGGCATAGATGGCTAATTGAGATCATGGATAAGAGGATCATTGATGAGCTAGACGAAACCACAGAGACTCAAACCATCCATAAAAAGGAAGAAATGGAGAAAAGTGACCATATCGATGGAGGTTCCACTTGTGGGGTTACCCTAGTTAGTATCTAGGTTACCACCTTGGTTTCCCGCACCCACGTTGGTGCCTGACACGGTGATGATATGAGGTTGAGAAGATGAAAAATGAAAGGAATAGTTGGAAGAATCAGTAGAAGTAGAGTTAGAATAATGACTCGAAGGAGGATTGGGAGGATGTACTCTAACTTGACGAGGAAGAGTAATATGTCTTAATGGAAACTGAGGGCAAAGGCCCAAAATTATCCGCCACAAATGCATTTGGGGCACAATGGTGACTCTAAGGGCTAATGGGTGATGATAGGAGTGAAAGAACAACAAACAACATGCAAACACCTAGTTTAGTGATGCCAAGTGTAAACTAACTATATTATTGATGCTACTCTAATATGCAACCACGTCCTATCAGAGAAAAAAGACCTCTAGCCTATTAGGGTCCTATAATAATATGATTCATAATTTGAATTGGCTATGGTTAGTCTTGTAATATTGTACATACTTTTGCTTTCTGCAAAATGTTTTCCCATATTAAAATTAAAAAATTTAAAGAGGGTATGTCCTAAAAGAATAATCAAAGGACAAAAAGAAAGAAAAAGATAAAAAAAAGAAGGTAAAAAAGTAAACATATCAACCCAAAAATAGATAAAAATAGATCATGAAAGTGTGCAAATTCAAATTCCACTCCTTTTACTTTACTTTGAAAAATAATATTGTGTGCAACTTGTAAAAAATACCACAATCCATGATGGTAAAATAGTTTAATATTGACTCATTCATGCTTTAAATTTCATGTTGATAGATAGAGAATAAAGATCTAGCCAAATTGTTTAATCTCAGTAGATTAGTAGTTAGGTAGAGAATAATAATGAGCTCATCAGTTTAATATGAGCCATTGGAAGTTATAAGGTTAGGATTAGATAGTTTTCTTATCAAAAGAAATGGAAATAAACAGCCAACAAGCTCAAATGCACCCAATGAATGAAGAGAAAATGCTAGGGTAAATCAAGGGTAGGCAGAAGAAGTTTTGCAAATGCACAAGGTTGCTAAGTCAAAAAGCACATTCATCATGCTTAATCCTATGTTTCATGTGCAGGAGGAAAGGTGAAAGAGAAAGGACACCAACTAAAGCTTATTTACTAATTTTCCCTCATTTCACTAGACCCCCACACACTTATTTGCTAATTTCGCCTCATTACTTGTAAAAACCCTTACCCTTCATTTTGACCTTTTATCCCTTTGTTTCACACATTTTCCTAGACATTACCTTTCAAAAATCATTACCCCTTCCCAAAACCCCTTTCCCTAGTGTGAAACTCATTCCTATCACAAATAATACTTTCCCCCCTTATTAATGATGGCAGAACCGGTTACACGAGATAACCACGATGAACTGTAACATGATGACGAGATTGCTGCACTGCATAGCAATGGAGGTAAGGGATCTGCCTACATATGATGGGTTAAGTGAGGTAGATGACTTCCTGAACAGATTTGAAAGAGAGGTGCTAGATCAACAACATTTCAAAACTTTGAAATGGGTAGTGCGCGCTACACCCGCGAGGTGGTGGGGTACGCACCAAGGAAGATTTGAGGACTGGCCCGAATGTAGGAGGCTAATGCGCATACGGTTTGGAAATCCTCAGATGAAATTAACAAACAAGTATGACGGACAAGATGATCTATGCGTGCATATTGCACAATGGACAAAGGTCTATGGGGAAGAGCCACAACTCGAGTGGGTGCACCTGTTCTGTCATACCCTAGATATTATACCCATGAACTAGTATATAGAGACGGAGCTCCGCCATGGGATGAGTGAATGGGATATCTTACGCGAAGGGTTCTTGTTAACCTTCATGTTTGAAGATTTTTGGAGGGACACAATGACGTGCTGCAAGTAGTAAAAAAAAATATCTTTAAAATACCCCAGGAGCCAATAGAAGTGATTCAGCCAGAATGGACGACCCAGTTGAGCTGCGCGCTGGAGTGTTACAACGTAAATATAGAAGAAGACGATGAGGATCTGTGAAAAGTTAACATTCCGGAAACTAAAGGCTATATCGAGGTTCAAGGGCCATTGATTGAAGACCCTGACATAACCACACCGGTAAAGACAAAGCAGGTGAACATTGGTATGAAAGATGAACCTAAGTACGCAACACTCGATGACTACTGGAGATGACACGACGGTGGATAAAATCATTGAGTTACTCTGCGAGTACCAAGACCTGTTCCCCACCAAGATTACAGACTTAAAAGGAATTTTCGGAGATTTAGGAATGATGTGGATCACATTAAAGCCTGACGCGAAGCTAGTTAAGCAGAGGCCTTACCACTTGAATCCAAAATACAAGGAGAAGGTCCACATAGAACTAGACAAGATGCTTGCGGCAGGAATCATTGAGCTAGTGGAAGAATCCGATTGGGTAAGCCCTATGGTAGTGCAATAAAATAAGAAAAAGGGCAAGATAAGAATATGTGTGGACCTTAAAAAATTGAATGACGCATGTGTACATGACCCATTCCCAACTTCGTGCACAGATGAAGTACTAGAAAACATCGGGGGAAAGGAGGCATATTCTTTCACTAACGGATTCTCAGGGTACCACCAAATCAAAATTGCGCTGGAAGATAGGAGTAAGATGACCTTCGCGATTGAATCAAGCTTCTTTCAATACAACATTATGCCATTTGGGTTGAAGAACGCACTGGCCATCTTTTCATGCATAGTTGTTGTAGCATTCAAAGAATATATCCACAAGTTTCTGGAGGTTTACTTGGATGATTGGATTGTATTTGGGTTGGTTAAGAACCATGTAGTGAGCTTATGCTTGATGCTGGATACCTACCAATGACATCAAATCACGCTAAACCTCAAGAAGTGCACATTCCTCATTCCCTTTGGGAACTTGTTGGGACATGTGGTTTGCAAATAGGGACTGATGGCCGACCCCATGAAGATTGCAGTGATTTTGAATTTGGAAGAGCCGTGAAGTGTCAAACATCTATGTGCTACCCTGGGACATATAGGGTATTACAGAAAGTTCATCAAAAGCTATTCCCAAATCACCACACCGATGGAGAAGCTGTTGAAAAAGGATGTCACGTTCTACTGTAATGATTATTGCATGAAGAGCCTGGATGTACTAAAAGAGAAATTGGCCTCTATGCGATCCTGGTCTTCTCAGAATGGGATGTGTGGTTTCATGTCCATGTTGACGAGTCATGTATAACACTAGGAGCGGTACTAACATAGGAGGGTGGAGAGGGCTTGGATCACCTATCGCGTTCACGAATCGCAGGTTGTCTAAAGCAGAAAATAGCTATTCCACAACTGAATGCAAGGGATTGGCTATGATGTATGCGCTCCAAAAATATCGACACTATTTGCTAGGGGGACACTTCAAGATGTATATAGACCATTCCGCGCTAAAATACTTGGTTAATAAGCCTATGTTGGGGTGGCGCATATGCAGGTGGCTCTTATTGTTCCAAGAATATGATTTTGAGGTTGTTGTGAATGTTGAAAATAACAAGAAGAAATGATAAAAATAGAATCCAGAATATTCCAATTTTAATTTTTCCTTGAATTAAAATTCAAATTTAGTCTCACCAGCTGCTTGAAAAATAATTAATTAATTCATCTTGAGTTAATTAGTTGGAGAAATTCAAGTTAAAAAGTCTTTGTGAAGTTCATCAACATTATCCCTAAATTAAGAAATTATCCTTAATAAGGAGATAAATTGAGTTGTATTTGAGTTGTAATTAGTTAGCTCAGTTTACTGAGTTAAGTCCAGTTAAATTAGTTCCAAACTGTTTGAGGAACTAATTGTGAGTTTAGTCAGTTAATGCATGCATGCATCCAACTAGTGTACTCTAGATAACTAAATATTCTCTCATCAAAAACTCTTGCATGTCTATTTATAGAAAGACCCAGTTGAGATAACTGTCAAGGATAGGTTACTATTATTTGCATGAGTTTTCCTATAAAGGAAACTCATCCATGCAGAAGGAACAAGGTTCCTTGAGGATTGCGCAGTTTTATAGGGTGTGAGATCAGTGTCAGTGATCAGTGTTCCACTTGGTAATAGGAGGATCACTCAGGAGAAACTGCGCAAGGACATAGGAGCTTGGAGGGCAGAGGAGAAGGCTTGTGAGAAGCTTTGTTTGCCTGTGAGTATCCAGGAGGATTGTACTAAGAGTTGGTTAGCTGTGCGAGCTAAGGCTTTGTGTAGTTCTGAGATAATTCCATCTTGTATGATAATACAGATAGTGGGGTTTTTAGCTGAGGCTTTCCCCTGAGTATTTTCTGTGTTTCATGTGTATTTATTCTTCTTCTTATGGTTATATTTGTTCAGCTCTGATTCAACTTTATCTTTAAGCTTTTCGCAAGTTTGATAGTAGAAGTAGATTATAATATTTTACTTTGGTATATTGCATTATTGAGTTAATCTATAGTCATATTTTCTACATAGATATTAGAGGTAGATTTGTAGATAATTTGCAGGAATTTTCTACAGTGAAGCCTGGATGCCGAAACGCGAGACCGGATCACTTGTCACGAATTGAGACAGGAGAGGAACCTACTAGTTTGAAGGAAGGATTACCTGATGCATAGCTATTTGCTATCCGCATAGTGGATGGACACTTCGAAGACATAATCCACTTTCTCATGAATGGAATTGCACCGAAAGAGTACTCCATCTAGCAGAAGAAGGAACTGGTGGTGTGCACGACAGATTTTTCTATCATCGCGGGGCACCTATATAAGATGGGCAATGATGAGATATTGTGACGGTATGTACCTGAATTTGAACGAAGTGAGATCCTCATGGAAGCACATGGGGGCACTGCAGGAGGAAACTATGCAGGGCGAGAGACCACACAAAACATTCTCTGTGCAGGGTTGTGGTGGCCAACCCTTCATCAGGATTCAAAATCAAATTGTAAGGCTTGTGATATATGTCAAAGAATAGGTAAACCATTATGGAGGGATGAGATGCCTTTGAATCCACAAATGACGCTGCATCCCTTTGAAAATTGGGCAATCAACTTTGTAGGACCTATCAAACCTCATGGAAAGACGGACGCGAGATACATTATCACCGCAATAGAGTACCCAACTCATTGGGCAGAAGCACAACTGGTCAAAGATTGCACGACTGCCATGGCTATGAAGTTTCTGTTTGAACACGTATTAACTCGATTTAGATGTCCAAAGATCTTGATGAACAATTGCTATACACATTTCTTGAATGAAACAATCAACACGCTAACATAAGAGTTTTAGGTGTATCATTAGAAAAGCACACTGTATCACCCGTAAGCCAATGGGACAGTAGAGGCATTCAACAAAATACTGGAGACTACGCTGACCAAAGTCTGTAATGCACAACGAAGTGATTGGGACCTGCACGTTCTTGCAGTATTATGGGCTTATAGGACAATGTGCAAGAAATTGACGGGACAAACACCTTTTTGATTGATATATGGTGTGGAAGATGTCATGCTAATGGAGTATATTATGCCTAGTCTGCACAACGCATTGCTCATAGGTATGACGGATTGTGGAGCCCTGGAAGAAAGGATCGCATAGTTGGAAGAACTGGAAGAGGAACTGTTCTTGGTTGGCTTCCATCAGCAGGTACAAAAGTAGCACAAAAAGGCCTAGCATGATCACCACATTAAGTTGTGCACCTTCAATGCAAACGATTTAGTGTTACTGTATGACAGTAAGTTTGATAAATTCCCAGGAAAGTTTCAAATGCATTGGCTGGGATCATGTGTTGTTAAGGAGGTCACAGACGGAGGCGCGGTATAGCTGGTAAAGCTAAATGGAGAACCTTTCCTAGGCAAAGTGAATGATAGTTGATTTAAGCCATACACAGGTGGCCTGGCTATCCGACTAGCTAAGCACAGTCTTCATGATCCAAGTAGATGGAAGAAGGTGTGGTACTATAAACAAATGTAGGGGACACAGGAATAGATCTAGGAAAGTAGTTCCCACATCATGGTCTTGGAACAACATGTACAGGATATTCAACAGACAGCCACTCAGTGCGCTGCCGACCTTTCAGCGGTTCGAGCAGAGTTGGAGGGACTCTGCATGAAGATCTCCGCATTGACAGAGTGACTTGAGGGCGAGTCATGATGTTTGTGTTGGGGGCATGTTGGGCATGGAATTCCCCCCAAGACATATTTTGGGGCTTAAAGCCCAAGTTTGGACCAAGTCCATTGTAAAGAATCTGCGATTTGTGGGCACGGAGCATGAAGTCATAATAGAGTCACAGGGTTGTCTGCCCTTGTTTTTGTAATGTAAGGTCGGTTTGAAAGATCCACCCATGGTCTGTGGACCATGGGATTGTATAAATAGAATGAGGATTGTATAAATAGAGCGAGGCCCTAAGTGTAGAAAAAAGAAAAGTTAATTGAATAGAATCTTGATGAGTCTAAGGAATTGATTGAGTCGAAGTGTAATTTGTGTCTTTGGGTCATAGAGTAGGAGAAGGCTCTGTAGCTGAGTGTGTAGAGGCTTAGTAGTCCGTAGATGAGTGTGTAGATCCTTGCCGTTGAGTGCGTAGGGCAGGTCGAGTCTGTAACCATGGGAAAAATTAAATAAAGAGAAGTTTTATCATATTTCTATGTATCTTTTCCTGTTTTATGAATTATTGGGTATAGATTGAAAGTTTACTGTTTATTTGCTACGCCAACTCATATGAATGTCTTGTATAAATAAATATAACATAAGGCATTCATTTACGTGAAGATAACTAACTGGTGTAAGAAGATAAGTAAGATATCAGGGGTGACTTAGGGGAATAGTGCAGAGCGCTGCTCCAATAGCGCGGAAGCCCCACAACCCTGGTTATGGCTATGTGAAGGCGAATATATTAGGGCACAAAGGCTAGGGAAGTGCGCGAAGTAACCTGCATGAAGGAACTAATAATGGGACCGAATCAAACCCTCAGACATCTCAAGGGTGCAAAAACCTGGTTCCAGCACCCCCCCTTACTACTTCGGTTGAGACCTCAATCCCCGAACTATTGCCAAAAAGACCAATAGTATAGGGATTTATTTGGCTAATTAAATTTAAACCCGGGTCAAGCCCCAACAAGCCAACAAACCCACAAAACCCCTTTATCCTAATTTATTTCCTAAAGTCCCACTTTATAAATCCCCCACGTTATAATTTCCCGACACCCTTTTAACCCACCAAGCCTTGGTGCATAGTTAAAAAGCTTCACAATATAACCCATCATCCCCACCCTTATCAACCCACTGCTTATATTAAAAACCCATCATTTTCTATTAATTAATTAGAATTATTTGTAATTAAACCACTGGCCCCACCAATCACATCCGAACTCCATCTGTGCAACTTTACCATGCAATATCCCTCCAATCTCCCACCTCCAGATCCAATGGCGCACAACCATATTATGCAGATTCATCGTTTGATAGTTAATGGTCCGAGAGCACATGAGATTCAAGGTTTTGGCCGAGCACTGTTTGGCTATGTGGCGGAACCAGGTTATATCGCGTGCTTGTGAAAAATTAGTGCCCCCACCCAAAAGTAGTGCAATATGGCCTAAAACCACCTCCTTGTCTAAACCAAAATTGCCCACTATTCATTCAATAAATATCGTGCCAAAATGTAATCGTTATTGGTTAAAAGGTTGAAAAAGCCCCATTTTACTCTTTTCGCTGTAAACCTATGTTAATTAATTCTGACACCATGAACCTTTGCGTGACCAAATTAACCACCTTTTGCCTCCTGAAGAGATTGCAAACACCAAATTGAAGCAACGAATAGCCAAATGGAGCCTGAGTAACCTCTGTAGCTACCACAGAACCCTTTCTGTGCACCAAACCATCAAATTTCCAGGTATTCTTGATATAAACAGAACAACCCTACAATTTAAAGTTATACACAGTAATTATCCAAGGTTAATTAATTAAATTAATTAAAAAACCTTCCTAAATTCAAGAAAAACTTACTGTGCACCCAAACCCATTTTTACAGACTGTTATTCCCTCCCATTGTTCCAGACCTTCTGACCTTACTCCTAAAGCCACAGAAAGACTAATTCCATTGAAAAAATCAAATTATGGCTTCCCAAACCTCTCTGGATGTAATACCTTTGCAAACCCCTCACTTGGACATTGACCACCTCCCATTAACCGACAATGAATTTCAAATTAAAGATACTGCTTCCCCTAGTTACCTAATGAAACTCCACTGCTGGAGTAAAGATAAGTTTCTGAACCAAAATGATGACATCACCTATGGGAGTCAAATTTTCCTAAGTACTTGTTCCCACAGGTACACCAATTCCTAGAAATCATCCACTTCTACCAAGCTTGCTATGTTCCTAGTTAAAGAGCCATAGTCTCCCTTGACCAACATGTTTTATTCACCATTATTGCAAAGTCAATAAATCAAATGTTGTAGATCCAAACATGCCCAAATGAGACCCCACTTTCCATTGAAGGCTTACTTGAACTCTACACCAAGTTAGACCTTCCCAAGAAAGAACAGATCTTTCAGACTTTCATCATTGAAGAGTCTCACACTCCAATAGATAGTCCTCCATATGCTGCCACCATTTTCTCTGAGGGAGGCAGACAAATTATAACCATGCTCTCTTGCATTCTAGGGTACACCACTGATGAACATGTGGATGAGGTTGTTCTTGCTTTCCTTTCTATCTTTTTCCCATGCAAGCCTCCTGCTACAGTTTACAACTTTTCTCAGTTCATAGCAGACAAATCCATGAACTTTATTAGATTATCAAATGAGAGAGTGTTCAAGTATTCATCAGTATTATTTCATATGTTCTTATACTTTCAGTCAGACAAGTTTCCAATCAACATCTAAAAGTTAGACACCAAGGGAAATCCAAGATCTGTCATCTTTTAGACACCATCGATCCAAAGATATTCCACTAATTTTTCTTATAAATAGTTCATTGAATCATTTGTTCATCCTGTTATACACATGCTAACCAGTAGCTATCAACCCAGGATAAGTGAGGAGATTAAGAGAGTTTTATAGTTGGCCAAGAATAGTAGAGAGGGAGACTGGTATCTATACTAGGACCACACAAAAATCAGAATATATGGATGCCAACTCACTGCCTACAAGCTGCCCAAATACCTCCTCATGAGGATATTTGCATTAGAGTATTTTAGACAAATCATAATCTATGATGAAGTTAATTTCCTGTCAGCTAGGAAGAATACTTAGTTTAAAATGAAAAACCAATTGGGCCCTTTTATTTGTAATAATAGTGAAGTTGGACCAGAAGTAGAAAAAATCTTACAACAGATTAATTTCAAAAGCAGTTTTATGTGGAAATATGACCCTAATGGAGTCATAAATAAGCTAAGGCTTAAATTAAAATTGAGTCCTTTTATACATGATCCGAAGCCAGACATTGAGAGATTTACCAACCAGTTAATGGTTGGAAAACACTTTGATAGATGTGGAGAATACTGTAGTAGATGTGGAGAATACTTTGATAGATGTGGAAAAGCAGATTGATACTAGTTCCTTTCTGCAGGTTCCAACCCTAAAAGAACAGATGGATATTACTCCCATCCTACAAACTCCAGCCAATGAGGATAAAAATGTGAAAAGGACTAGGGAAGAAGGTTCTAGCTCAGGGATGGACACTAAAGATGACAAGTTTGAGATCGGTTACAGGAAAAGGCCTAAGCTTAATCTTGTAACTAAACAAGAAGACACCATTGAGACAGTGGAAATCACTGACACTGACACAATGGTTGGAAGGAGTAAAGGCCCAACAGTTTTAGAGGGAACTCATCAACCTTCTACTTCAAATACTCAACTTATTGAAAAGAAACTTAGCATTGAAGTCTCTTCATCTAGCAATCCAATGGATAAAGAGAATGATATAAAATAAAACTACAAGGAAATTAAGTTAAGGAATGAGGCATTGAAGGCTGAAACTTATGTCTAATACTTCAAACAAACAAATGCAAATCAAAATAGATTAATGTCAGCCTTTCACATTAAAACAGGTAAAATGCAAATGACTTTCATGTAGCCTATAGTCCAGTAGCCCAAATCATCAATAGACTACAGGAAGACAAAATTTGAAGTTTTGGCTAGGGATGTTCACCCTATTGACTAAATTGAGTTCCATAAGCAGGAAGGTGATATGGTTTATTCCACCATGACAAATAAAGCAATGACTGTGCACAAACTTCAAAGCTCACTGGATAATATCATAGCACAGTACAAGTTGGAAAAGGCATCCTCATAGGCCAAGGATAACAGAATCAAGTCACTAGAAGACTTGGTGATTGAGCTTGAATATAATCCCAATGATGTCAAGGCTGCAGAGAAATTGATAAAGAAGAAAAATGAGGATATTGCTACTTTGAAGAAGCAACTGAAGCTTCCTCATTCAGAGCATCCACAGACCAAGGAGGTCTTAGAAAGCCAAACCTAGTAAGAAGAGATAATGGACCTCATTCTCCAACTAAATCATCAATTGAAAGAAATGAGAAGGAATTGGATAGTTTGATACAGTTGAAACATGCTAGCTTGGAGACAACCACTGCCACTGCTATTCCAACAATCACTACAACAGTACCATCAACATTGATATCTTCATTGGCCCCCACATCTCCACTAGCTACAACACTTCCAGTTGCAACACAATCTACATCAGCAACAGGTTCAACAACAACAATAGCTCAGCCAAGTGATGAGGCAAGAAAACTAGCCAAATCCATGGAAGGGATGTCAATTTAGACCACAGAGATAAATAGACTTAAAGAAAAGATAACAAGTCTATAGGATGAGAAGAAATTGGCCCAAATTATGCACAAGAATGAAGTTCAGAAGTCAACCAGGTTGACTGAGAAGATAAAAAACCTAGAGAAAGAGTTAACATTGAAGGAGCCCCTTGCCCAAGCTAAAGAACAATTATGGGCCAATATCATTGACTCTATCAATGATATTTGGCCATCTATACAAGTCATCTTTGAAGAAAATGATTTAGTCAAAGAGGCCACAGAAGCAATTCAGAGAGTTAAGGCTAAACTTGGAGACATGCCAAAAGAAGCCACCAGAATAATCCAATTCCTTAACTCTAAAAATAAATATGAATTGTAGGAGTTGGACATAGCTGACAGGACTGGCACTATACTAGAGGTAAAGAAAGTGCTCACCAAGAGGAACTTAATGATGAACCTTGAGGACAAATGCCAAACCATAGAGCTGGCTATAGACATGTTCATGGTTAATTTTGATGATTTAAGGCAGAAAGGTCTGCCAAATCCCTTGGTAATAAATGATATATTAATGCCACATGAAGACTATAACAGGAAGATTAGAGAAGTTGCTAGAGATCAAGCCAATAATTCATCCATGAAAGGGATGCCTACATGAAAGGTTTTGTACTAGACATTTGAGAACCTATTTTACCTCCAGCATGAGGTAAAACACCTTTTTGTAAATAAGCCCACCTTTACAAAGTACATAGAAGTAGATGAAATCTATAGGAGGATTGTGAATATTAAATTACCAGATGCAAAGACATAGGAAATGTTAAATGACTTACTGTAAAAATGCAAAGTATAAATTGAAAACACAACAGTAAAAGAAAAGAAACATGTCAGCTAGATGAAAGAGTATCAGGCAAAAGACAAAGTAAAAGAACAGTCAGTGTGGGAGACCAACAACAAAGGAGAAAAGACAGCAAAATATTTGACAGCACAGCCTAATAAACAGGGATAGATTGCAGCAGTTGAATATGTGTCTCTATCTTCTTGCATGAAGACATTTATTTTTCCTAGATTAATTCCCAATATAGTTTGGGATATTTTGTAATAAGTTTTTGTATAAATACTTCATAATTTGAAGTATAGAAGGTGGATTGCTAGAAATTTCTATAGTTGTATTGATCTGAAACCTAAGGGTTCACTGTACCATTTTTCAAGTTAGCAGACTGGACTGAGTAATAAAGAGATTGCATTACAGGATTCATGTGTTGAGCCACTTCAGTGAAGTATTTTCTTTTGTCAATTTTTTTTTTCTTAAGTGTTTCACAAACTTGCATGTTATCCAAATTGAATGAATTAACTGGAATTATATTACAAAATTTGTCTAATTACACTATGTCTTGAATAGTTAATCATTTTAATGTTTTCTTCTGATATCCAGATCTGAGAATCCTTAATTTCTCTCCCATCCTAGTTGACCTCTTTTACTTCCTTCATTATCCGGTTTGAGGAACCCTTAATTGATCCTTGACCCCGATTGAAAACCACTTAACCATCTAGCCTAATAGATCTGAATTTACTCAGCTACCTTGCCCTGTAAACACTACCTTTAGAACTTGATCCAGTCTTGTTGTTTTGACACTTGACTCCATAGCCCAATGGTAAAAGAAATCCATCTATCCATCTAAGTCAGTGATTCCACCACCAAATGTAAATAAAAAAGCAAGTACAATCACAACTAGCTTGTAATCAATTAACTAAACAAAGTTAAATCATAAAGAGATAGCCATCTCTGAGCATTAGGAAGGCTAGATCCTAATCTCCAAAGTAGGTTTTTTGTTACCTCTATCATTTCTTTCATAAAAACTCTAGAGAAATTTTGGAGTGATAACATAGCCTATAGGTTTTATGAATTCTCAAACACTCCTAAATCTACTGTTTTAGATGACCTTCTGTTATAGACATATTTGGGCACTGCAACCCCAATCACATATGTCGATAAACCAAGGGTTCTTAAATCCCTAAAAGTGTTGTTTCACACCCTAAAGGATCATGGTCAACTAATTACATCATTTCCCAGAAGTTCCACCTGAAAAACCACTCAAAACTGGCCAAAACTGGACCATATAGATTGTTCCTTGCTTAGGGTGCAATGCATATTGGTTGCTACACTAGCCAGGTGTGATGCATACTGATAGAACCTTCTGTGGGGTACAATGGGCAAGAGTAGACAAATGACAGAGACAATTTGCTAAGTGGAAACCCAAACAATCTTCTAGAAACTTCTCATATGACACTTGCCTCTTTGAATTCACCTGGGGATGAGTAAGAGATCATGAAATCTCCAATTGGAACCAAAAACTATCAGTGAAATGATACTAATCAAAAACCCAAAAGCTGACTCATCCCTCTGTAAATATCTATAAATGGATCCCTCATCTGAGAGATCCAGAGGCTGGAATTTTGTAATTTGTAAGGAAGTGTTGTTGCTTTCTCTTTGAGACATTGTATTTTTGGGTGATCTTGCTTTTCATGAGGTGAAGAGGGCTTTCATGCTGGGAGGATGATGCTGGATCAGACAAATGGGTTGTAATCCTCTCTTCTACTATCAATAAAATTATTTGAGTTTTCCTCCATATACTTGTGTATTTGTGAATCTTGCTATTTGTGAATGCAATTGTATGGTTAATGTATTTCTGATTCTGCATTGTTTATGGTATTATAGATCTCTATGATTTGATGGTTTTTTGTTCCTTTGCCTCTACAGGTGTTCTCTAAAGTGGGGCAAGTAGGAAAGGAGTGTCAAGCTCTATCAAGGGAGAGAGGAAACAAGAAAGGAGCCAAGTGAAAGATTCATGTTGGTGCTCTCTATTTCTCTCTTATCTATCATACATAAAGGAAATCACAAGTTACTTTGATTGTTTTTTTCTAAGATAGCTACCCATCTTAGTGGGACTAGCAGATCAAAAAGACACTAGTTTTCCCAGAAAAAAAATGGCGACTCTGCTGGGGAAATCCGGGTGAAGACCCATCAAATCACGTAATGACTTTTCATTTGTGGTGTTCATCTAACACTCTCAATGATGATTCGATTAGGCTTCGCCTTTTTCAGCGAACGTTAACTGGTCCAACAGCAAAATGGTACATTGAATTACCTAGAGCTTTGTTTGACAACTTGAGCACCCTCGCCACTACTTTTTTAACCCGCTTTCAGTTACCCATAAGGTACGAAACAAGAATGGAGCTCCTTACCAATTTTAAACAGACAACAACCACTCACATATCTGATCATATTCATGAGTGGCGATTTCGTCATCGAATGGTAAAGACATGTTCCTGATTAGCTTCTAGATGAGTGGTTTATTAAGTCGTTATTACCTTCTATTACAGAAGATGTGGCCAAGGGAGGAGTTGTCATTGAAGAGCAAGTCATTGCTCGTGCACAATATCTAGATTTGATCTATACTTAGTTTGGCACGCTCTATGCAAAATTCCTGACACTCCTAGACTAGAATTTTCCGTTCCTCCCCCTCCTAAATAAAACAGGGACACTCATGCTGGAAATGGCATGATTGGCACCTCAAGTATACAAACCGCAAAGGCTCCATCTGGTAAGGCCCTTGCAGTTTCTAGTAAAAAATTAAATGGAAAACTTCTTGCCTCAGAGGTTAATGCCATGTCATCTGACAAGGGAAAGGAACCAAAGCAACCAGAGGGCAAGAAGAAAGGGAAAAACAAAAAGAAGAAATAAGAAGATTTGACTCCTGAGAAATATTCTAGAAACCCTACTGGGAAAAAGAAACCTAATTAGCCATGCTTCATATGTAATGAGGACCATTATAAAAAAATTGTCCACATCGAGCTGAGGTCAAGAAATTTTTAAAAACTTCGAGCACCTCTGCAGTATTGACTGATTTGTTTCCAAACCTAGAAACTAATATGGTTGCTATCGATCATGCTTCTCCATCCCAAGTGCTTATGTTATCCTTCTTGAAGCAGCAAAATGATGCTTTGATATCGGCGAGGAATAAAGATTACAGGAATCCACAGATGTTGAACAACAACAAGGCTACAGATCAACCTAGTGGTTCGACAAAACTTCGTCAGAAGTTGTGCCACCCATCATTCTTGAACTAACAATAAAGCTGCCAAAGGGAGTAGTACATAAATCGAAATTTAATCCTTGTGCTCGAGCAACACAAAATTATAATATAGTAGAGGATTTGGCTCAATCGCCATCTGCTATGTCGACACTTGAAGTACTGCAGAATTTCCCCTCCCAAAAGCAAGCTTTATTATCAACAATAGGTGGGATTGACCCAACGAATTCAAATCCTGTGGCCTTTAACCACAAAGGATATGAACCTTAGTTACTGGCCCAACTCGCTTTCCTTATATAGGTAAAAGCCCTAAAAAAAATGTTCATAGAACAATCATTGATGAGGGGCATCTACCTATATTATGTCAATGACTTGCTGGAAAACTTTAGGCTCACCAACCTTGTCGTGACCATCAACGACATTAAAAGCGTTCGATGGAAGAACATACACGCCGTATGGGATATTAAGTAACTTGCAAGTTGAACTGGGGGGAAGATAGCAGAAATTGAAGTCAAAGTTATCGATGGAAACCTCGATAACAATATCCTACTGGGAAGGCCCTGGATTTATGCTATGGCTGTTGCTGTGTCAACATATTTTAGAAAGATTGCATTTCTCTTCCAAGGTGGAATTACAAACGTTGACCAACTAAGCTTTTTCCCCGATAGTTCACAAGATATAGGAAGCATTCTAATGATCCATGGAAGCTCTCAATCACTTCAAAATGTCGGAGTAGGCCTCCTAAAAGACCCTGCCTTAATGGGTACTTTTTCCCTCCCACCTCCGAGTAATCTGGCGGAAGTGGCCACAGTGGAAACCTGTAATATGGTATCTTCTACATCAGCAAAGATTAAGAAGACTTACAAACATTTTGTTAGCATGGATCATCGCCAGGTATTGCCTCCAAGCCCCATACAAATTTTGTAGCAATCAATTTTCTTGGCCTGGGCGGGAAACCCCGATCAACACTCATCAAGTGTTTGGATAGATAGGTCTCTAGAATATGTCACCTCTTCAGATCCAAGGTCACATATACATTCTACATATGAAGGATTCATTCAGTCAATGATGATAGGAGAGGCACCATGGGAAGATTACCACCATCGTTCCCATCTTCAAGATAACAACGAAGATTATTCTAGCGACCTTAATCATCCTTCAGTTTTTGATTTTCTATCAAATACTATAAATACGGTGGATTTCGAGTGAAATTTGTCCAATATTGAAGAAAATATCGCCATAAATATCTTGACCAAACCTAATGTTGTAGAGAATATTCATGTTGACAAATCTTGTTCTTCTTCAGAATTGGAAATATACTCCGCTCACTTTTGAAAATTTAGAGATGTCTTTGCATGGTCATATGAAGAAATGCCAGGCATTGACTCGAGCATCGTTGAACATGAAATCAAGATGTATCTAGATGTCAAACCAGTACGACAGCAACTTCGACAGGTTCACCCGAAGAAAGCCGCTACAATCAAGGTAGAAGTTGAAATTTTTTTACATGTTGGTTTCATTTACCCTATTCCTCTAACTGACTAGGTATCGAATATTGTTCCTGTCATGAAAAATCAAGGAACGATTAGAGTGTGTGTTGATTATAGGTTTTAGAAAATTATATATTATGGAGCAATGGAACACATAAAATATTGTAGAAATATAAACACATATATACGTGGTTCACCCAGTTTGGGCTACATCCACCCTGAACAGCCAGTCCTTCCTTTCTATTATCCAGCAAAATGAAGAGACACAACCTACAACAAATCCACTGTAATATCCTCTATCTTCTCTCACAATCTCACCTCTTTGTTTCTTGCTCACACACCGAATACACATCTATTACACAGCCTCAAATACAATTCCCTCATACAAAGAGAGGGGTTGCCTTCTAGGGCAAAAAACCCTAAACTAAACATAAGTTCTACCGTCATATCATCCATGTAATGAACGACCCAGATTGACTAGAAATTACTATACTTTTACAAGGCAAATTTACATCTGTTTTTAGCTTCGGGGGCGCTGCTCCCGAGCCCCCGCCGAGGGACCACTGGCCCCTGAACCCCCCAGCTGGGGGGGATCGGCCTCCCCGGACCCCCGCGGGGGGGACAAGTCCGCCCCGCACCCCCCCGCGTGGAGGGGTGTACAAAACTTCCTGGGGTATACATCCGGCTGAAACAAAGACCCCCGAATAAGCATGCTCCACACACAACAATCTCCCAGTTGGAGAATGATTGTAGCAAATCCATCGCTGCTTCATTTGCTGGACAATGACTCCTCTCTTGGACCTGGCTATTTCTCATCTTCATTGTCATCCTTGAAGACCAATTGAAACTGAGCATGTTCTCAGTTTCTACCTGGTTACAACTTTTGTTAGCATATCTGCAGGATTCTGGCTAGTGTGTATCTTTTCGAGCTTCAACTGTCCATCTTCCAACATTGATCGTATGAAATGGTACTTGAGCTATATGTGTTTAGTCCTGGAATGAAATACTGAGTTCTTTGCAAGATGAATGGCACTTTGGCTATCACTGTATAACGTGCCCTTATCATGCTCCTTACCCAATTCACCTATAAACCTTTGTAACCAAATCATTTCTTTACTAGCCTCTGTAGCAGCAACATACTCTGCTTCTGTTGTTGAAAGTGCAACAACACTTTGGATTTTTGAAACCCAACTGATAGCTGTTCCACCAACAGTGAATACATATCCTGTAGTGTTTCTCCTGTTATCTCTGTCACCTGCCATATCTGCATCAACATATCCCTGTAGAGAAATGTTTGAACCACCAAAGCATAATGCTTGATCTGTGGTACCTTTCAAATATCTGAGAATCCATTTCACTGCCATCCAATGTTCCTTTCCTGGATTGTTCATGTACCTGCTTACAAATCCCATTGCATGTGCAATATCAGGCCTTGTGCAGACCATTGCATACATTAAGCTTCCAACTGCTGATGCATATGGAACTTTAGACATATAATCCATGTCTTCTTGGGTCTTTGGGCACATTTTCTTACTAAGTTTGAAATGGCTAGCAAAAGGTGTACTAACTGGTTTTGCATTGTGCATGTTAAATCTTTTCAACACCTTTTGTATGTACTCATTCTGAGACAATGTTAATTTACGATTTTTCCTGTCTCTAGTTATTCTCATACCAAGGATTTGTTTTGCAGCTCCCAAATCCTTCATTGCCAATGAATTTGCCAATTTTCTTTTGAGCACATTTATTTCCTGCATGTTAGACCCTGCAACAAGCATGCCATCTACATACAATAACAATATAATATAGCTGCCATCATTTTTCTTTTTCGGATAAACACAATGATCAGAGTGACATCTAGTATAACCTTGTTTCAGACATAACTTTGTCAAATTTTAGATACCCACTACCTTGAGCTGTTTTAAAAGCCATACCAAGCTCTTCTTTTCAACTGCACACAAAAGTTTCTCCTTCCCTTTCACATTCATTTCCTTGTTGGCTGCTACCATATATATCTTCTTCCTCCAAATCCCCATG
>APFE030038532.1:113659-155576 GCA_000404065.3 Pinus taeda
CCCTGAATCTACCACCCACGAATCAGTAATATTTTCGAAAGAAAGAATCAAAGCATCTTGTAACACCTCACCTGTCACATTTGCTTCATGATTGTTTTCTTGCTGTGAATCTCCTTCTTTTCTCTTCCAAGATCTACAGTTTTTCTTTAGGTGTCCTTTCTTTCCGCATTTCCAGCACACTATCCCCGATCTGGACTTGGATCTGCCTTTCCTTGATTTACTGCGATATCGTGAGTTCTTTCCTCTTTCCATTTTTCTTCCTCTAGACTCTGCACTCAAAGCATTTCCCGATGTCTCACCGGAGCTTTTCCGTCGCATTTCCTCGCTAAGGATAGCACCGACAACATCATCAAACTTTAAAGTACTAGATCCAGAAACAGAGTCACTAATGGCCATTACCAAACCATTCCAACTTTTTGGTAATGAGCACAAGAATAACAGAGCTCTAAATTCATCATCAAAGTTTACCCCTACAGAACATAACTGACTTGTAACAATATTAAAATCATTTAAATGATCTGCAACAGATCCACCTTCCGACATCTTCATATTAAATAACTGTTTCATAAGAAATACCTTGTTTGAGGCCAAGGGTTTCTCATATAGTTTCTCCAACGTCTTAATCAAACCCTCTGTCGTTGTTTCCTTCGAAATGTTGAAGGCGACCGATGCTGCAAGGCACAACCGTATTGTTCCGTGTGCCTTTCTATCGAGAAGGTTCGATTCTTCATCTTTCATACCCGTCGGCATCTTTGTTTTTTCGCCCAATGGTAGGTATAGATCTTTCTGATACAGATAATCTTCCATCTGCATCTTCCACAACGAGAAATTTTGGCCGTTAAAATTTCTCGACCCTAAACTTACCATTCTTCCGCCATTGCTCCCACTCGAACAAGGAACCCTTCTTTCCTGCGAGTTTATGAACCAAATAGACCTTCGGCTCTGATACCAGTTATTAGAAAATTATATATTACGGAGCAATGGAACACATAAAATATTGTAGAAATATAAACACAGAAAACACACAAAACAAGAGAGACACAGATATACGTGGTTCACCCAGTTGGGGCTACGTCCACCCCGAACAGCCAGTCCTTCCTTTCTATTATCCAGCAAAATGAAGAGACACAACCTACAGCAAATCCGCTGTAATATCCTCTGTCTTCTCTCACAGTCTCACCTCTCTGTTTCTCGCTCACACATCGAATACACATCTATTACACAGCCTCAAATACAATTCCCACATACAAAGAGAGGGGTTGCCTTCTAGGGCAAAAAACCGTAAACTAAACATAAGTTCTACTATCAGATCATCCGCCTAATGAACAGTCCAGATTGACTAGAAATTACTATACTTTTACAAGGAAAATTTACATCTGTTTTTAGCTTCGAGGGCGCTACGCCCGAGCCCCCGCTGGGGGACTGCTGGCCCCCAGACCCCCCATCCAGGGGGGATCGGCCCCCCGGACCCCCGCGGGGGGGACAAGTCCGCCCCGCACCCCCCCACGTGGAGGGGTGTACAAAACTTCTTGGGGTATACATCCGGCTGAAACAAAGACCTCTGAACAATCATGCTCCACACACAACAACAGGGATGTAAATCAAGCTTGTCCAAAGGACAACTACCCTACACCCTTCATCGACTAGATAATTGATGACTGCACTGGATACGAAATCTCTTCATTCATGGATGGATTTTCTGGATACAATCAAATAAACATCCGCCCATAGGACCAGTCGAAGACTCGATTTATATGTCCATGGAGCACATTCGCGTACCGTAAACTACCTTTCAGTTTAAAGAACGCAGGGGCAACTTTTCATAGGGAAATAAACTACGCCTTCTATGACATCAAACACATCATTCAACCATATCTCGACAATCTACCAGCTCATTCATGAAAGCAGACTGATCATCCGCAACATTTGAGAGCTATATTTCTACGTTGTCAACGCTACAAGATACGACTCAGTCCACACAAGTGTGTGTTTTGAGTCAGTTCTAGTAGTTTACTTGGTTTCATAGTTTCTAAGGACAGGATCTGACTCGACCCATGTAAGGTTCAGTCAATCATCGACATGCCTCCACCTTCAAGTTTGCTTCAGATTTAGAAATTCCAAGGGAAAGCAAACTTTCTAAGGAGGTTCATTCCAAATTAAGTCGAACTTGCTAATGGTTATATGCATCTTTTGAAAAAATAAGTGCCCTTCAACTGGGATCAGGTTGCATAAGATTCCTTTGATGCTATAAAGGATTCCCTAATAAAAGCATCATTAATGTACGCCCCTGACTAACATGTATCTAGCCACAACAGATACAACCATCACAATGGTTTTGGTACAAGAAGACAATGGAATTGAACATCCTATATATTATTTAAGTTGAGACTTAAATGATACAGAAAGCAAGTACTCCTATGTTGAAAAGCTGGCTCTAGCAGCTGTTCAAGAAGTATAGAGATTTCGACATTATATACTCTTTCGCAAAACTACCATTTTGTCAGATTGCAACCCTATGACTTACATTCTGTCACGTCAATTACTAGGGGGAAAATATTCAAAATGGATAGCCATTTTGCAAGAGTTTGATCTGGAATTCACAAAAACCAAATCAAAGAAATCTATAGTTTTCACGAAGTTACTATGCAACCTCCCATCATCGTCCAATGATTCAACATCTAAAGCATCAACCGTGGATGAATATTTGTTTCTCATATCGTCAAGTGATCCATGGTATGGAGATATACTGATCTATCTCCAAACCCAAACCTTTAGGCCTAATAGCTCTCACTCTGAACAATGGTGTACTCGATACCAGGCCAAAGACTACATAATTGTTAGTGATACACTTTATCGTCGTGGTGTCGATACAGTTATGCGAAGGTGCCTCAAACATGAGCAGGCCGAAAAATTCCTGAATGACTGTCATTTAGGTGCATGTGGGGGGCATCAATTTGGTTACGCTACGACACAAAAGATCTTACAAGAAGGTTATATTCAAAGATTGCATAATCACAGTCAGAAGTTGCCATTCTTTTTAGATCTTCGACTACAAAAGCAGACTACCACCCACACTGCTACATCCAGTAGTTACTGTTGGACCATTCACCAAATGGGGCATAGATTTCATGACATGTAATCCCACCTCAGCCGAGGGGCATGGGTATATCATAGTCGCAATCGACTATTTTACAAAATGGGCCGAGGTGATGCTTGCATTAAACAACAACGACAAAATGACTACTCTTTTATTTTTCAATCATGTAGTCTCTATATTTGGTGTTCCACAAGCTATAGTCACAGATCATGGATCACATTTTCACAATCACATGATGGTTGAATTGGCTGCCAAATTAGGACTGTTCCACGACAGTTCTGCTCCGTATTATCCACAAGCTAACGGAAAAGTTGAGGCCATCAACAAAGTCCTAAAGCATATGCTGCAAAGGATGATTGGAGTCCACAAATGGAATTGGCACTTAATACTGTACTCAGCCTTGTGGGAATATAGGACATCGGTGAGAAATGTGACCAGATTTACACCCTTTCTGTTAGTGTATAGTCTGGAAGCCATCTTACCGATTCAGTGTGAAATTTCATCTCTCAAGCTCGCAGTAGATCTACTTCCCAAAACTTTGGAGGAAGAGGCTCGTTTCTTGGAACTAATCCAATTGGATGAAACCTGTCGTGATGCCGCTTTGGCTAATGAAGCTCATAAGAAATGTGTCCAGGCGTAATTTGACAAAAATGTCAAACCCCGTGTCTTCTCAGAAGCTGACCTGGTCTTGCTTTATGATCAAGACTCCGATAAATTGGGAGCAGGTAAGTTTGAACCATTGTGGATGGGCCCCTACATTGTTAAAAGAGTATTAGCAAAAGGAGCCTATGAGCTAGTAGATTACGATGGGATTCCACTATCGCAACCCCAGAATGGGTTGTATCTTAAGCGTTACTATACTTGATTAAGTATAGTAATCTCTTTACAAATATGCTTTTGTTACATTTTTGTTTTCGTCAAGAGTTATCATTTTGGTTAGGTAATTCACTTTGCATTTTTTGCAGATTTCAGACTTGTCGGAATAATTCATTGGATACACTAATGGAGCTAGTCATAGTACGCAGAACCTATCTTCTGCAGCCTAGGCCATTTTTGATCCAAGCGACGAGTTAGTGAGTTTCAGAGGGATATGTATTGGTCGATCAATAAAAAACATCGCTGAGTACAACGCATTGATGGAGCTTCTCTCTGATGCCATTGCACGTGGCATACACTGACTTGTTGTTAGGCTAAATTCACAACTCGTCATCCTACAACTTACTGGCATCTATTCCGTTCGGAATCCAGCTATCTATTGTATGTTCCAAAGGGTCAGGATTTTGGAAAGGCAGTTTGATTGTGTTCAATATCAACACATTTCCAAAAACTTAAACACATTAACTGATTCATTAGAAAATTATGTGTTAGATAGACATTTTCAGCATTTATAAAGGAAAAATCATTTCAATTAACATTTGCATCAAGATCACATAACTTAACCGAAATAAAACTTTGAAAATCAAAAATATATAACTGTTTATAGCTTTTACAAAATGTTATGTGTTTATGACAAAATCGGTCATACGACCCAGAAACTCAAAAATACAAAAAAACACCCTAGACTAATGGTGCTGGTGATAGCAAGTCACCGCCTGTGCGATCATACGTAAGAGCCTAGTCCATCGACTCGACACGCTAGTGGTATGGTACTATAATCTTAGAGGTAACTCATCGGTCCTCACATCCTAAATACCAAGGGTGAGACCCTTGATCTGATTCTGCAATACTTCAAGGGTCTCCACTATGTTCAGATCGTGAAGGACAACCCTCCCTACAACCTCTCCTGCTGGAACGACAGATGCTACCCTTGGGCGTGCTACCGGTCGCACTGGCCCAACATCTGCACACATATATGAGTTTGATTAGTCTTGATAACATTTAAAAAAAACACACAAGAACATTATAAAATCAATAAACAAAGATATGGTTAGATCATTTTACCCATAACACTCCACTTCTCACCAGCCGGTAATGCCAAATCTGGGTTGCCTCAAAAATCCATCCCAACATATGGATACTCTGCGAAGACCATCTCTTGAGGTCGAACCACTCAAAGAAGGAATTAGAGAATGAAATCTGTGACTGACCAGCATGTCTGGCCATACGATCAACCCATCTCTGCTTCCGTGGGTCCCTCGATGTTGGCAATCCTAGTGAAATGTACTGTGGCTGCATCATTGGAATCCTCTCCAAGGCGAAAGCAATTAGAACGGAACCGTAACCAAAGTTCTTGGATCTTCCATTCTTCACCTTGGAAAGTTGTTCCTTTATAACCGGAAGTACTGCCTCACTCCAGTTGAATATCTTTGGTTCCAGGCATTCCAGGGCATACTGCATATAAGATCTGTTGGCCAAATGAAGAGCCACGCTACCAGCCAATCTAGCAAAGGTGAATAAAATAGTCCTCAAGGACCAATAAGTGACATCTCGAGTACTAATCTTGCCATCCTTGCTCAGCTGAGATCCATCTCTATAAAACTGGTGAATATAATGCCTCACAGATTCGCCCCCATGAGTGGATC
Organism: Pinus taeda; assembly: GCA_000404065.3. Classification (NCBI taxonomy): domain Eukaryota; kingdom Viridiplantae; phylum Streptophyta; class Pinopsida; order Pinales; family Pinaceae; genus Pinus; species Pinus taeda. Next base: position 119,279 of record APFE030038532.1, read on the forward strand.
CTAATAGTGAGAGAGGGGCACTACGCCTCGATAACCCAGTCAAAAAGTAGATATCCTTGACTGTCAAAGGAATGGATTTGCTTCTAATATAGAACACCTGGTTGATCAAATCCCATGCATCCAGAAGATATTGCAACAAATTGATTTGTTGCCTCATTCCGGATATGCGAAAGAATTTGAGCAAGCCATAGTTTCGCAATGCAGTAACTGTACCCAGATCATGTAAGGAAATCATGTTCTCTTCTTAATGCTCACGTACGCACCATGTAATGACCATATTGATCCAATGAATCTCTGAAACACAAGTAAAATATGAATTAGGATCCTGATTTGGGCAAAAAACAGGAAAAAATTTCATGAAAAAAGACTGCAAAACCTTTCCCTTCTACACCCATCGCACCTTGGCTGTGTACAGGGTGAGATGAATTCTGACTGGCCAATGGCCAGCTCAGTATGCATCGCACTTTTTGATGCAGACTCGGTGTGATGGGGAGATAATGAACTCTTCAAGCCCCTGGGGCCCGGAAGAAAGGGAAAGCTTGCTCTAAATCATAAAATGATGGAATGCAATTGAAGATCTCAGGGTTAGCTCCTACCTGGTCCTGATGGTGCAGAGAATAGTCCACCAGATCTCCCAAAATTAGTTGATGAAATTTAAGGGGGAAAACACCTCTAGAGCTCCAACAATCCCAAATTTGAATGAAATGGTAAAAATGAGAGGTAAAATTGCTTTTATGTTACTATTCACGTAATTCAAGTAAAATGTTGGGTTTTAACTCATTTTTCAGTCATGTATTTGTATTTCTAATCAATTTGATGGAGTAATTGAACAGGTTATATGATCGTCGAAAGAATATAGTGTTAATGGTGAATTGAACATCTCTGACTATTATAATGAGCAAAGTTTTGCATGGGGAAAGCTCACTAAAAAATGAACCTACTAATAAGAGACATCTTTAAAGGCAACTAGCATGAGAAATCTTTCTGCAGGGTTCAAGCTCATTAAAAAATAAACCCGCCACTGAGCATAGTTTCTAAAGATTCAAGATCATTAAAAAATGAATCCACCCTCGGTAAATAACCTTCGTGATTGCCTTGCTATTAGCCTTTTGAGCCTTGGTTGTGTTCTTACCGTCACCTCCATTCTTTTGGCCGATCATACGCTTCCACTTGATTGTTTACCCTTTTAAGGAACAATTGCGATGAGTGATTCTATTAGCCACCCTCTTTACACTGCCGTGTTTGAGAAGTTCCAAACTTACCTGGAACCAATTGTTACCCGAAAACATCACTCATTCCTAAAAAACGAGTCTCTTTTAAGCTCTTTTTAGACTCATAAAATATAAAAAGATTGCCGAGCTACTAACCTTTCCAGCTGGTTAAAGTAAGGGGAAGCACCATACCTCCTCTACATTTTAATCTTTTTGGCCCTGAGGGATAATTCCACAAAAAGATCGAGCGCTTGTCTTATTTGGCTCGCTAAAGCAATTGAAAAGTCATCCCTTTCATATTACTTTATACTTTTTTCAGACTTAAGGGATTATGCCACAAAAAAGGACTACTAGAGTTTCCTTTCCATCCCTTTTCAAACTCTCTAAACATGAAAAGGACCAAGTTATCTTTGTCATTAAACTCGCTAAAAAAATAGTGACAAACTTGTCCATCCAGACAAGAGCGAGTTTCACTGTCGCTAGGCTCGCTAAAACATAGTGACAGGTTTGCCTGAAGGGAAAATTATAGAACAAGCATATGCTATCCTCTTCAAGCTTGACAAAAATAAAGAGGTACTGGTTAGCAATGACTAGGGAAAAAGGGGAAGAAAACTTGAAGAACTTTATTGGTAGTAGGTCGCTCTTGAACATGACACTTTTTCTCCATCACCGTGATTGAGTTGGGTTGGGTTATTCCGTTCACCGGTCATATCACCATTGGTCCTCCGTACCATCCATCTTTTGGGGTTAACGCTATTGATTGATTTCGGTGCTTCCAACATGTTCAAGAGAAGTAATTTAGGGAATTTACCACCCAAATAATGCCTCATCCACTACAATACCTTCACTCTCCATTTTTGATGACCGCCATTCCTGAACCTTGTATCATCAAATCGTTTTCACCTCCACAAAATCATTTGCTTTGTTTCATGTCGTAGATGTGGGATACATCAAGGCCCTCCTACGACAAGTCACTTCTTGTTGACATCAGCTCATTATCCAAGAAGTTGACTTAGGAACAACCCTTTCAGTACTTTGAAGCTTGCATGCCTCAATGGAAAGTTTCTCACTTCCAGTGACAGGTTTACATCAATGGCTTTCGACCGAAAGATTTTGTGTAGTGTTTGACATTGACTCATATATTCACACCACGTGAATTTTACTGCAATACCTTGAGAGTCATTATCATTATCGGCGATTCCTCTCGTGCCTATTAACAACTTACATCATTGGCTGGTAATCAGGCGATGTCTTTCCATGTCTTACTTCAGAACATCTTTTCAGATTGATCGACTTGTACATCGGGGGAAGATTGAACGAGTTTTAAGACCCCGGATCTAGTTTCTCCATCTAGGCTGCAATATATTCAGGAAAATAAAGACATCAAATGTACACCATAGTTGCATAGATGATCATCCAAGCTAAGGGATGATGGCTCTACAAGAATCACCGGTATGCAATAGCGGACGATCATCTATCCTATGTACATGAAAATGAATTTATAAAGTTGAGCATGGTAATGCCCACCTTAGCTAGATCATGAAAATAATATGAAGATAATGTATTGTATTATATTTTATACAGGTCACCTTCCAGGTTAAAGACCTCGGATCCTCATGATAAAGCATTTCACCCGACATTAGAAGATTTATGACCTCATGCTTTAGGGGGAAATTGTTATAGACATATTTGGGCACTACAACCCCAATCACATATGTCGATAAAACAAGGGCTCTTAAATCCCTAAAAGTGTTGTTTCAAACCCTAAAGGATCATGGTAAAATTATTACATCATTTCCCAGAAGTTCCACCTGAAAAACCACTCAAAATTGGCCAAAACTGGACCATACAGACTGCTCCATGCTAAGGGTGCGATGCATACTGGCTGCTACACTAGACAGGTGCGATGCATATTGAAGGAGCCTTTTGTGGGGTGTGATGGGCGAGAGTAGATGAATGAAAAAGACAATTTCCTAAGTGGAAACCCAAAGAATCTTCTAGAAACTTCTCATATGACACTTGCCTCTTTGAATTCGTCCAGGGATGAGTAAGAGATCATGAGATTTCCAAGTGGAACCAAAAACTATTAGTGAAATGACTCTAATAAAAAACCCATAAGCTGACTCACCCCTCTACAAATATCTATAAATGGATTCATCATCTGAGAGATCTAGAGGCTGGAATTTTGTAATTTGTAAGGAAGTGCTGTTGGTTTCTCTTTGAGACATTGTATTGTTGGATGATCTTGCTTTTCATGAGGTGAAGAGGGCTTTCATGCTGGGAGGATGATGCTGGATTAGATAGCTGGGTTGTAATCCTCTCTTCTACTATCAATAAAGTTATTTGAGTTTTCCTCCATATACTTGTGTGTTTGTGAATATTGCTATTTGTGAATGCAATTGTATGGTTAATGTATTTCTGATTCTGCATTATTTATGGTATTATAGATCTCTGTGCTTTGATGGTGTTTTGGTTCTTTGCCTCTACAGGTGTTCTCTAAAGTGGGACAAGTAGGAAAGGAGTGTCAAGCTCTATCAAGGGAGAGAGGAAACAAGCAAGGAGCCAAGTGAAAGATTCAGGTTGGCACTCTCAGCTTCACTCTTATCTATCATACATAAAGGAAATCATAAGTTACGTTGATTGTTTGTTTCTAAGATAGCTACCCATCTTAGTGGGACTAGAAGAATGAAAAGACTCTGGTTTTCCTGAAAACGCCTTCCAAAGAATTTCCTACTTGACAAAATCCCATCCCCACAAGTAGAGTTATCTAGAGAAAGGTAGGTTAGAGAACCAACTACTTCCCACAACTACTCCTATAGTGTGTTTTCCTAAGATTGGTTAATATGGTTATCTTCACCCCACAAGGGTGGTTGAGTCTTGAGCTTCTTGGTGATTAGCCAATGCATGAGATTCCCTGCCATGGGTTGGGTAGCCCCAAGGAGAATTGCTCGCACGATGACCTAGCCTAACCCCCTCTGAATCGGGTTTGTGACGCACTTCGGCTTTTGGCCGTGGAAGGGTGAAGGATTTTAAGCTCCCTAATATGTCAAATTATATGCCTCAATGTAAGCCATCTATGGGTGTTATACGAAGCCTATCCCACCAATTCTACACCTAAACTACAAAGATTGTTTAGCCCTAGTTCCCGAGTGGGCTTACTCTATGTATGTTGAATTATTAAGGTGTAGTGTTTTAAGTCTTGGCTTGGCAATGTTAACCAAGGTCACGTTCACTTAGGGTGTGAGTGTGTGAAAATAATGTGTCAATTGGATGAGTTAATTGAGAATGTTTTATGATGCCATGTGTTGCAGAAAATAAAGTGTTGAAATGCTATAAATAACGCTAAAAATGACAGAAAAATAAACAACCAATCAAGCACACAAAACCCTGCCTAAAAAGGCTATCGAGCAACTAATTAAGAGAAGGAAAACAAGCTACTCAAAGACACATAAAAATTACTAAAATACCTAATGTCAAAGGGACTAAGGTCTAGAGGCACTAATCTGTTGTAAATGGTGTAGAAACACAACAAAAATCAAAGGTGACAAATGCTGCAAAGGATAGGTATGAAGCTGCGAAACCTAGGATGCTCATGGGGATCTTGAGGGGGAAAGGAAAAACCCAAAATATAAAGGGAGAAAAGGTGAAATAAACCTATGCAAATTTGCTATAAAGTAATGGATCATACTCTGAAAATCAATGGTTGAAAATGTTAAAACCCTAGAGTCCTCACCCATCCAATCTCTTCCTAACAATGTGGAGGTGTAATCTAAACCTATTGGGAATTTTCCTTCCTCAAAGAGAAAAATCAAGATTATATAGGCCTATGGGAGACTGAAACAAAGATAATAAACCTTTCCCAGTCTACACACAACACTCTCAGAGAATGTGAAAAAATTCTAAACAATTCCCTGAAAAATTTCAAAACGCGTGCACTGACCCGGAAACAGTGGAAAACACAATTATTGGGCTAAAAATTTGCTCTGGAACACATATATGGGGCTGAAAAATGTATTTTTTCTCCTAGGACCCTTGGTCAGTAGATCATGCATTGATTTTTTTGTCTCTTCCTCGACTGGTACCTGTGACCTGCAGAAAGAACAAAAAAACTACCTGAATTTGAAAATTTGACAAAAAGGGAAAGCAATGTATAAATAGAAATTGAGAGGCTATAAATAGCTGGAGAAAACCCTGAAATTGACTGAAACTTCAGTCACCCAAGAACGTTATTATTACACCATTGGAGTCACCATTTGTTGACCACAAATGTAGCTTAAAGACCTAGTGGAGTCACCATTTGTTAGTATGAAATTTCTTGGAAGGTGTACGAAAAACATTCCACTTAAGTCATTAGGTGACATGTGACCCTAACAACAATTTGTGGCTTCTTACACTTATGATCTGCAATAAAACTAGAAAAAACTGCAACAAAATAACATATATGATCCAAAACATCAAACAACAATGTATATATCCAATGTAATAACACAAATGGAAACACTTTAAAAATGAATAAATATTATATTAATAACACTTGGTGAAGGAGGTTCACAAAATGGGTTTGCAAATCCCACTCAGTGGGATGGCTCCTTTGATGTCCTTGATGCTTCAGTAACTAATTCTCTCTCTCAATGTGTGAAAAACCCAAAACAATGTATATAACTCAAATGAGAGCTTAAGAGAAAAGAGACGATAATGGTGATGACGATAATGATCATTGTGAAGAATGAATGGAAAACCCTCCTATTTATAACAAAATATTGAGTTAATGTCAAAAATGGAGAATAATAAAATAATATTGGCCAAATCAAGATTTAACTGTGAGGAATACTTTATTATATTTTTTGGAGAGGGAAAATATATTCAAAATGGTCAAATATATTTATTTATAAATAATTAACAAATAAAATGATTTATTAATTATTTCGCGAAGATTAAAAATAATGTGAAATTGGAATCATTATTAAATAGTGATTTAACAATTATTCCAATAATAGAATTAAGGAATAATAAATAAATAGTGATTTATTTAATTATTCCTAATTGATTTAGTCAAATGTGACAAGTAATAATTATAAAACAATGATTTAATAATTATTCCTAGATAAAATTAAATAAATATAGATTTATTCAATTATTCTCATGGGGTTTTTTAATTTTAATTAGAAGCAATTTAATATAAAAATGGTTTAGTAAATATTTCCCATGGTGAAAGTGGTTTTACTATGGTAAAATTAATCCTACATGGTGTATTTCGATCCACCTAGTTAGAAATGTCTAGGTGATCATTTTTTGGTGATAACACTAGTGATATGATGCTTGATGCTGCTTAGCACCCTAGGTTGTATACATGAGGTAAGTGTTAGGTTAATAGAATTTCATATTTCACCAACTATTTAGGAATTTGATGTTTAATCATAAAAGGATTGATTAATGATGAAAAAAATATCCAACAGCGGAATACATGTGATATGCATGAATGTAGATAAGAAAACTTAGAACTACCATTGTTTAACAAACGTCGAACTTTTATTTATGTTGTTGATATAAACGAAATGGTTAGAACTCGAGGATTCATTTAGTTGTGACTTCTAACTGAGCATCTTCATTTTAGTTTTAGGTTAAAAGTATAATGATGAATTATTTAATGGTAAATATTGTGCACTCCTTCGTTCCTTCCTACTGATATGTATAACTATTGGAAAATTTGAAACAATGTTTCATTTAACAATGATAATTATAGCTTGTTGAGATTGCAAAACTTGCACCTTTGTCATATACACAATTTCCTTGATATGAACTTATTTATGAAATTCTACTGTTCTTTGTGAATTAAAGTATTGCTTAAAGATATCCTTTGTAATTTAATATTTGTTTTTCAATCGATAATAAATTATCTTCTTGGATGAGAAATTGTCAAGCTAGGCATAAAAACTAGCTTTTCTATTGGTTGTAGTCTTTGATACATCCTGATTCCATCGAAGTTTTTAGGTGGGCCAAAAAAATATATATATACTAGGTATAATTAACCATCATTATCAATTTCCTTCCATGCTCATGCTAACTTGAACTCTAGCTACTTGACCAATCAATTACCAAACCCAAGATAGGTCGATATTGAAGTTTACAAATTCATTCTTCACGCCCAATATTTTCCATCAACAAAGCTTACATGCTCTTTTGACCTGTCAAAATAAAGGTTGATATACCAAGAATGAATGTAGTAATAAAAATGAATATATTCTATCAACGTCCCTTGTGCACAATTTCAAACACAAAATTGGTACAAAATTGTTATAAATATTATTAAAAATTATCACAACAACCCACTATAGGTAATGATGACCTACAATATGAGTGAAAATGCTTTGTATATTCCTTTGAAAATATCACAATACTAGAATATGTCTGAGAAGGATATTTCTCTCTTGTATAAAAGTCAATGTGGGGGCATCTACAGGGTTGATGTGTGATAATTTTTTTGAACTTTTCTATGGTAATTAGGAGTATATAAAAACATGAAGGAATACTTATTTTCAATAGATCCATGGCATAAATTCATATAGGATTGCACTTCGAATAATTTTGTAGCCTTCTTAAATGAAAAACTTCCATCAAAAATAGAGTAGAAAGCATCGATGGAAAAGTATTTATCCTTCCATGTTGAAAACATGACATGTGAAGGAATTTTGGGATATTATTGATGTGGTTCTTGCAGATCTCAAGGGGGATGTTTTGGGGATTCCTTTATCAATATTGAAAATTGAGGAAGAGCTCAACATGAATTACTAAAGGGGATGAGTGCACCTCTCCTTGGTTGTCATATGGTAACTTGGATAATCTAATCCTTGAAGAATTTAAAAATTTAATGAAATTACATGTGAAAGGAAATCATATTGTTTCTGAATCATCTACAAAATAGAATTATTAAATAAGTTAACGTGTTAGAGGTTGTGAGCATTCCAAGGGAGTCTAGTAGCAATTTCTTTCTATGACACTAATATAGAAAAATGAACAATCGAATAGTGGAGTGCACCTAGTGCAGAATGCCTAGAAATTTCTAAGTGGATGCCTTGTTCATTCACGTAACTTCTTGTTAGAATATTATATATTACGGAGAAATGGAACACATAAAATATTGTAGAAACATAAACATAGAAAACACATAAAACAAGAGAGACACAGATATACGTGGTTCACCCAGTTTGGGCTACATCCATAGAGAAACAACCAGTCCTTCTTTTATTATATTATCCATCAAATTGAAAAGATACAACCTACAATAGATCTGATGTAACTCCCTCTTCGCTCTCAATCTCCTCTCTCTTCCTCACTCAGAATATAGATATGATATATATAGATGCAATACAATTCCCTCATATATAGTGAGGGGTTTTTTTCTAGGGCAAAAAACCCTAAACTAAACATAACTTCTACCATCATATCACTGCCTAATGAATGACCCAGATTGACTATGAAATTACAAAATTTTACAAGGCAATTTTAGATCTATTTTTAGCTTCAGGGGTGCTACGCTCGAAACCCCCCTCCAGGGGGGGCTCACAAAAGGTCATAGCCAACCCCCAAGACCCCCCTGTAGTGAATACTTTACGGGTGGCATTGCTGCCCCATTTCGAACTGGGGTCCAATGTGGCGATATCTTTGAATATAGAAGATAATCAGGCTCCACACCCAACAATCTCCCACTTGGAGACTGATTATAGCAAATCAACTGCTGCTTCATTTGCTAGATAATGATTCCACTTTGGACTTGGCTATTTCTCATCTTCTTCATCATACTTGAAGACCAATTGAAACTGAGAAGATTCTCAATTTCTCCCTGGTCACAACCTTTTTTAACATATCTGCAGGATTTTGGCTAGTGTGTATCTTTTCCAACTTCAACTATCCATCTATCAATGATGACTGTATTAAATGGTACTTGAGCTGTATATGCTTAGTCTTGGAATAAAATGTAGAGTTCTTTGCAAGATGTATGGCACTCTAGTTGTCACTATATAACCTGCCCAACTCCTGCTTCTTACCCAATTCATCCAGAAACCTTTGTAACCAAATCATTTCTTTACTAGCCTCTGTAGTAGCAACATACTCTGTTTCTGTTGTTGAGAGTGCAACAACACTTTGCATTTTTGAGACACAACTAGCAGCTGTTCCACCTATAGTAAACACATACCCTATTGTGCTCCTCTTGTCATCTCTATCGCCTACCATATCTGCATCAACATATCCCTGTAGAGCAATGTTTGAACCACCAAAGCATAATGCTTTATTTGTGGTACCTCTCAAATATCTGAGAATCCATTTCACTGCCATCTAATGTTCTTTTCCTGGATTTTTCATGTACCTGCATACAAATCCCATTGCATGTGCAATATCAGGCCTTGTGCAGACCATTGCATACATTAAGCTTCCAACTACTAATGATATGTAACTTTAGACACATAATCCATGTCTTCATGGGTCTTTGGGCACATCTCCTTACTAAGTTTGAAATGGCTAGCAAAAGGTGTACTAACTGGTTTTACATTGTGCATATTAATCTTTTCAACACCTTTTGTATGTACTCATTTTGAGACAATGTTAATTTTTGATTTTTCCTATCTCTAGTTATTCTCATACCAAGGATTTGTTTCACAACTCCCAAATCCTTCATTGCAAATGAATTTGCCAATTTTCTTTTGAGTACATTTATTTCCTGTAGATTAGACCCTGCAACAGGCATGTCATCTACATACAATAACAATATAATATAGCTACCATAATTTGCTTTTTCAGGTAAACACAATGATTAGAGTGACATCTAGTATAATCTTGTTCAAACATAAACTTGTCAAATTTTAGATACCACTACCTTGGAGCGTTTTTTTAAGCCATACAATTTCTTCTTCAACCTACACACTAGTTTCTCCTTCCCTTTTACCTCATATCCTTGTGGCTGCTGCATATATATCTCTTCCTCCAAATCCCCGTGGAGAAAGGCTATCTTTACATCTAACTGCTTAAGATGAAAATCTTCAACAACTACTAGACTTAAAATAGTTCTGATTGAAGTCATTTTAGCAATAGGAGAAAATATTTCATCAAAATCAATACCTTTCTTCTGTGCAAACTCCTTCACCACAAGTCTAGCTTTGTACCTCTATTTTCCTCCATCTTCTTCCTTTAGCCTATAAACCCATTTATTCTGCAATGCTATTTTACCTGTAGGCAACTTGACCAAGTCCCAAGTCTAGTTATGTGCTAAGGAGTCCATCTCTTCTTTCATGGCTTGCTCCCACTTCTTCTTGGTTTTTACCTGCACTGCTTCTTCATAAGATTCTAGTTCACCAGAATCAGTCAACAATACATAATATAATGAGGGAGAGTATTGTTCAAGGGGTCTACTCATCCTGGTAGATATTCTAACACCACTTTCAGGTGTTTGAAGTGCTTGTTACTGTTGTGGTTGTTGTTCTGGCTGTTGCTCATTATGATTTTTAGGCACCATCAATTTTTCTATGATCTCGTCAAGCACTATGTATTCTCTATTTTCTTTTTCCTGTTTCTTTTCCTGTAGTTGATCCTTATACAAAAAATTTTCATTGAATATGACATCTCTACTCCTAATGATTTTGTGTTTTTCTTAATCATAAAAGCTATAACCAAAATCATTAACACCCTATCCAATAAAGGTACATTTCTTTGATTTTGCCTCAAGCTTTGTTCTATTTTCTTTGTTAATGTGGACAAAGGCTTCACAACCAAAAATATTTAAAAAAGAGTAGTTTACCTTTTTACCTATCCATGCCTCCTCTGGAATACCACCATCCAAGGAACTTGAAGGCCCTCTGTTTATTATAGCCCTCTCCCTGTTTTCGAGAGATGATATATTATGCTGCAGAGTAAGCATACACTCTCTGATTAAATCAGGTTCAATCTGTGGAATATTCTCCCACCACGCGGCCAAAAGCTCTCTACATTCGCGCAGATCGTTTTCCACGTGTTGGGGAATCCTGCTTATGATTACAACATAATAGATCATCAATCTTTGTACCATATATGGTTCTCTCCTTAATAGTCGAGCCCCTCGGGTCCTTACGACAACCTTCTTAGCCTAAATCAAAGGGAAAAGATCGGCATGCCTGGTTCTTCCATCAAACAATAGTATCTACAACATCTACCCAAAATTGTAAAGGAAATCCTACACACAATCCCATGTACCTTGTACGCTCCATGATTGTCCTGTTCATCCTTTCTCACACACCATTTTCTTGTGGTGTTCCTGGAACTGTCTTCTCTCCGTGAATTCCATTCTCATAAAAATACCTATCAAAATATTTGCTACAATATTCACCTCCATTGTCTGATCTAAGACACTTCAACCTTTTTCCTGTCTCATTTTCAACTAAAGCTTTCCATTTCTTGAAAGTATCAAATACATTAGATTTATTTTGAATATAATAAATCTAGTTTTTTTTGGTTGCATCATCAATAAAAATAACATAATAATGAGAGCCACCGAGAGATGATACCTGAGTAGGTCCCCATAGATCTGTATGCACAAGCTCTAATTTTTCACTCTTCTTTTCTTTTCGAACTCTGAGAAATCTGACTCTCTTATGTTTTCCATAAATGCAATTCTCACAGAAGTCCAAATCAACATTCTTGAAATAGGGCAACAAATTCCTTGAGTAAAGAATCTTCATCCCCTTCTCACTCATGTGTCTGAGCCTATGATGCCATAATGCTGCATTTGCTCCTTTGGAAGTTAAATCATTAACAAAGTTAGAAATACGATTGCATAAATACAATGTACCAACCTTTCCTCCTTTTTCTATTACCAAGGATCCTTTGGTGAACTTCCAAGTTTTATCTGTGAAAGTAGTTACGCAACCTTCACCTCCTAACTTCCCTGTTGAAATCAAAATTTTCTTCAGATCTAGAACATGCCTTACCTCCTTCAATAGCCACTGATTTCCATTTTTCTATTTTATGAAACCTGTACCCATTCCAATGATTTTATAGGGTTTATCATCACCCAATCGAACCTGTCCAAACTCTCCTTGAAAATAATCATGAAAATGTTTCTTATCAAGTGTGGCATGGAATGAGGCCTCTAAATCTACCACCCAGGCATCAATAATATTTTCTAATGAAAGAATCAAAGCATCTTGCAACACATCACCTGTTACATTTGCTTCATGATTAGTTTCTTGTTGCGCGTCTCCTTCTTTTCCCTTCCGAGATTTGCAGTCTTTCTTTAGGTGTCCTTTCTTCCCACATTTCCAGGACACTATCCCTGATCTAGACTTAGATATGCATTTCTTTACTTACTACGATATCCAGGGCTCTTTCCTCTTTCCATTTTTCTGCCCCTAGTCTCTACAGTCAAAGCATTACCTGCTATCTCACCAGAGCTTTTCTGTCGCATTTCCTCGCTAAGGATTGCACTGACAACATCATCAAACTTTAAAGTAATAGATCCAAAGACAAAGTTACTAATAGCCATAACTAAACCATTCCAACTTTCTGGCAATGAGCACAGAAATAACAGAGCCCTAACTTCATCATCAAAAGTTACCCCTATAGAACTTAATTGACTTGTAACCTTATTAAAATCATTTAAATGATCAGTAACAGATCCACCCTCTAACATCTTCATATTAAATAAACGCTTCATAAGAAATAACTTATTTAAGGCCGAGGGTTTTTCATATAGTTTGGCCAATGCCGACATTAAGTCCTCTGTTTTCGTTTCCTTTGAAATATTAAACACTACCAATGCGCTAGGCACATCCGTATTGTTCCAAGTGCCTTTCTGTCAAGAATATCTCATTTTGTGTCTGTCATGCTCATCGGCTTCTTTATCTTTCCGCTCAATGGTAGGTATAGATCTCTCTGATAGAGATAATCTTCCATCTGCATCTTCCACAGTTGGTAGTTTTGGCCATTGAATTTTTCGACCCTAAACCTACCATCTTCTACCATTGCTCTCACTCAAACTAGGAACCCTTCTCTCTTGCGGTTAATCAGCCAAATAGACCTTCGGCTCTAATACCTGTTGTTAGAATATTATATATTATAGAGGAATGGAACACATAAAATATTGTAGAAATATAATCACAGAAAACACATAAAACAAGAGAGACATAGATATACGTGGTTCACCCAGTTTGGGCTACATCCACGGAGAAACAACTAGTCCTTATTTTATTATATTATCCAGCAAACTGAAGAGATACAGCCTACAACAGATCTACTGTAACTCCCTCTTCAATCTCAATCTCCTCTCTCTTCCTCAATTAGGATAAAGATCTAATATATACATACGCAATACAATTCCCTCATATATAGTGAGGGGTTGCCTTCTAGGGCAAAAAACCCTAAACTAAACATAACTTCTACCGTCAAATCACCGCCTAATGAACAACCTAGATTGACTACGAAATTACGACATTTTACGAGGCAATTTTACATATGTTTTTATATTTGGGGATGCTACCCCTGAAATCCCCCACCAGGGGGGTGTTCCCAAAAGGTCGCAGCTGCCCCCCCCTAGATCCCTCGTGCAGAGAATATTTTATGGGCAACAACGTATTTCGAGTTGGGGTCCAATGCAGCGATACCTTTGAATACAGAAGATAATCAGGCTCCACACCCAACACTTCTAAATGATATTATAAATGAATCTAATAAAAGGGGGATCCCCTCATTGAAAATTAGTGGTAAGTAGACACCCCTAGTTGTTCTGAAATGAGGCGAGGCAGCACCATGCACACCCATCGTCAATTTTACGTGGGTGGTATTTCAAAAACCATTTCTCCTCCCTCCCCCACTTCTATTAAAGGTTGAAATAAAGGGGGGGCATGATTCATGTTGGTCGTTGGATGTGGTCCCAATGACTATGATGGGAAATTAGGGTTGTGGACCATTGGACGTCACTCGCCTTGGGATGAGAAATTTATCTAGTAGATACTATCTTTCAAATGGTAATATGTAGCCCCTTGGAACCTTTTCTTGATATATGAAGAGGTGATACCAGACACATGGGATATCATACTAGATTATCAATATGAAATCTATTCATTTTTGAGATGGAAACAACCTCTCATATTAATTCCTGAGCTCTGAGCAAAAGAGTCTTCAATGAAGTGATACATGTCGCTAACATCACTCTGTCTTGCCAATGTTTTATTGGAACTCTAATTATTAACTATTACAAATATCAATTGTTGAAGAATGAACTCATTGTAGATGAGTCATAATATAATGTAAAACAAATTCCTTAAATTAGTACATCGAAGTTACTACATACCTCTTGATACTAGAAAAATTAATGGAATAAACACTATGAGCTAACTAGCATATGTTTCCTTCGTACCTATTCCTAACTTGAATAAAAAATTTGTGATCTAATTGTCGAACTGCCAATTTGGTGAGTTAAATTGATTGAAGCAAGGAAGGGAGAAAGAGCTTCGTGAGAGTTTATGGTCTCAAAAGCATTCCTCCAACATAACCTTACTAATGAATTCCTTCCTTTTAGTGCAGCCCATGGCTTCTATTTATAACTGAAATGGTGTTTAGAAGCCTCACACTTGCAATTTGTTTAAGTACCGAGGAGATCGGGATTGGGATAAAAGGAGGGGGGAAGAAAGAAGATAGAAGATATAGGGATAACCTTATAAGCCGCTATGGGAAAGCAGAGGGCCAGGGAAGGGATATGGCCGATGGCATTATGGCCATGTGCATTAGCCGCAATATCGGGTCAGGATGATAAGGCATGTCTGCTTGTATCAATCAGAGGGAGGGTTGCACGTGCACTGCCTAGCCAAGGATATAAGTGGCATGCTCGTAATAATAAAGACTAATTCCCCCTATCCCTACCAGATAGAATTGAATAGTACACAACTCCCATAAATAGATTCCACCACCACTTGAATTTCAATCAAATTAAATCTTGCACTTGATATTTAGTGGATTCGAATCATATAGCCTAACATCATACATTGCAGGCATGATGCAATTACACTTGTGAAGTAGAAAATTTTGATGGTTTCCTTTGACATTAATTATAATGTGTTAATAGTTCGTTAAGTGTACTTAAAATGGGAAGGAAGTGTGCTTTGACCAAATGCGGAGAAATATGAAGGCGACATGGACCTTACAATGTGATTCACCCCCTGCAATGCACAAAATATCTACATGATCCAATAATTGAGATAAAATGTAGAGCCCCCCTAGTTTTTTGATGTTTAATGGAGGGGGGATCTGCCATGGAGTTCGGAGCCACAACCAACCCTATAATATTGATGGTGGCGATGGATTACAACCCCACATCTTCTTATTAAAAATCACCAAGGAGGTCCACATTCCTAGTGGTTTAAAAAGGTTGTGTTTTTTTTTAATAGTTAGATGAAAATACATCCAATATCTTGGAAGAATCTTCATTGAAATTCTATTAATAAGCTACCAACTTAATAATTATGTATGCGAGCATGGAAAATTGAAAATGAACACACACATACACACACACACACATACACAAATAATCTATTATGAAATGTGAAAGTTTATAAAAATTGAGAAGAAAAATAATAACATCATTCAAAATGTGGCATAAACTTGGAAAGCAATTATTTAATATAAAATTCAATCCAAATTCATAGAAGAATCTACATTGAAATAATACTGATTAGCTACCAATTTATTTTTAGCATGCACAACATGGACACCAAAGCTAGATTTACTTTCAAAACATTGAGATAGAAAATACTCCAACACATGATTCCTCTTTGTATTCTTACCTATGCAAAACCCTAAACACTGAAATATGATTTAATATTTATTATTGTGCTTTAGTGGTTGTAGGCTTCAATCAAGGAGAAATTTAGTTCATTCCAAATTCACCAATTGAGGAGAAATTAATGTGGTACATCCCATGATCAACATACATATTAAAGATAGGTGATGTTGGGACATCCTAGTATCTTTCCATCTCGCACACAAGAAATCAACTTCCATTTCAATTATAATTTTTTATGTGTTTTAATGTTTTTTATTCCAAGAATTTCATGCAGTTTTTATTATTATGAGTGCATATGGTTCTTTGCTCGGTGATATTTGTGTATGACCCTAGAGTTAATGCATAACAATGTCTCTTAGAGGTAGATACAATAAATGTCATGTTTACTGTAAGTTTCATAAAATTTCAACAATTTTTGAAGAAGATTATTATTTTGTGATTAAGAATTAAGCACTTTTGGGTGGGCCTAGAAATGACCCTGGGAGGCGAATTATATTGTATTATTATAAAATTTTAATTAGAAGTGTTAAGATATTATTTATTAAAACTTAAAAGACATAACATCCTAGAAGTGTTGCACTATTATGTACATTAGAATGCATATGTAACACACCTGAATGCATGCTTGACATGATTTGTGAAGAGAATTCACACATTTCAACAATGAGCGCCATCATGTCAAGTCATATGTAGAGACCTGTAATGCAAACATGAAAGAATTGGTATACATTTACGAGCACTTCTAAGAATTTTATTTTTTAAATAGGTTTATATTTATCATTTTTACTCTATATATTATATATAAAAGATAATAATATAAATATATCGTTATTCATAAAATAAAACAAAAAACTTGTAAACTTGTTTTTTCATTATTGTAGTTAGGATAGCCTTTCTATTGGCTTACTATTTTCACTACAACAAAAATACCCTCTAGGGGAGGTTTTTGTGGAAGCCTCGATAAAAATAGCCAAAAAATCTGTTTGTAGTGGAGGTCACTAGTAGAGTTGGGCAGGAATATGTTTTAGCAAATGTTTTTTAATGGTGCTTTTATAATACACTAACATACCCGTGCATTATTATATATAGATGCACCAATGCTTAATAACATATGGTGAACCATGGTAGATTATATAAAAAATATCATTGCACTAAGTAAATAAAGCGCACTTGTGCATATACTAGATAACACCAGAAAATGTTTAATTTAAAAAATGTCGGTCGTAAAATTAATTTTTCCTAGTCTGATGCTATACTCTCATGATGCCCCAATGCTAAACTAGTATATGAATGCCTTGATTCATAAACAATATCGTTCACTGTTATGGGGTTTTTAATTTAAAAATAAGGGTGCAATTATTATATTATACACACTGGTGCCATTAATTGAACTGAAGAACCTAATGCTTAATAGAAAATGGTGCACCGTTGTAGGGTTATTTTTTATACAAATAAAAACAATGATGCACTACATATATAATGCACATTGATTCATATACTATTTGATAGCACCAAAAAAGGGTTGAATTTAAAAAATATCAGTCGATGTAAAATTCATTTTCACCATTTTGGTGTTATACTATCACAAAAAACCGATGCAATAATTGTTTATGAAAGCCACAGTGTGTAAACAACATAGTGCATCATGACAGGGTTTTTAATTTCAAAATGCTAGTGTGCTTCTTAGATACTACACATTGGTGCCGTTAATAGAACTGTACAACTTGGTGCTTAATATAGAATCATGCAATGTGCAAGGGTTATTAAAAAAATAAATAGCAATGCACTGATTAGAACAAGCACATTGGTGTGTACACTACTCGATAACAC
Source organism: Pinus taeda (assembly GCA_000404065.3). Taxonomy (NCBI): domain Eukaryota; kingdom Viridiplantae; phylum Streptophyta; class Pinopsida; order Pinales; family Pinaceae; genus Pinus; species Pinus taeda. The sequence continues at coordinate 137,123 of APFE030038532.1, forward strand.
CATAGAAGGGTTAAATTTAAAAAAAAAAAATTGGTCATAAAATTAATTTTCACCATTTTGGTGCTATATTGTCATGAAGCACCAGTGCTATCCCTATTTACGAAATCCTTGGTGTGTAAAAAACATGGTGCGTGTGGAAGAGTTTTTAATTTACAAATGGTGGTGTGTTTCATACAAAATAAGCATCGATGCAGTTAATAGAAATGTACGCTTAATAACAGACAATAATGCACCGTGGCATGGTTATTCTTAATTTATAATTTATATGAGTTAAAAAATTCATAATTTATACCTTGTGGATGCTATATGTATGCATTATTAAAATAATTACTTATCATGTAGCTTTATTGCTTATTATTACCGAACTTTTGTATCATATATTCTTGTCAACATTGTGCTAAATATTGATTGAAAGCTATATATATAAAAAACTTAAAACTTGAAAAAATTCGTTTGCAGTCTTTTCTGAATTTTCAAATCACTTTAGATTTTATGGTTTGACATGCAAATGGTTAATTAATTTTGAGTCATGCAATATTATTGCGAGACTAGAAAAGATGTCCTCAAAATTTGAAAAACTTGTTGAATTTTTCCATGGTCATATTCAACTTGTAGTGGAATCTTATTATGAGGCCAACGATGGCATCCTCCAAATATGGAAAAGATGTCGAATCACATACTCTAACTATTTGATGATTTTTTCAATGAATTTTGTTTTAAATGTGAGGAAATTGTCTAAATTGTATTTTGGTATAATTTGCGTGTTTTCAAAGGTGTTAAATATTTTATATATATATTAAAATTATATTAAAAGACATAATTTTATTGTAAATTATGTTTTAAAAATTAAAAAATAGAAATCAAATAGTAAATTGGGTAGATACACATATATATATATATAATATCGAGATTTAGAATGCCAACCAAATGTTTTACATAAAACCAAAGGTGGAGTTTGTAAAAAATAAAAAATTTACTCGTACGAGAAATACTAATGGCTTCAACCTGATACTAGATGTCACTTATAGTGACACAAAAAATAAAAATAACAGTGCACTAAGTAACTCTGGAGCATTGATGCATATACTACTCGATAGCACCAGACTAGAGTGAAATTAGAAAAACCGATCGTAAAATACATTTTCACCATTTTAGTGCTATATTTCCATGAAGCCCCGATACTTAATAGCATATGGTGCATTGTGGAAGAGTTTGTTTTTATAAAATTAAAGAAATAATGGTGCACTAAGTACATAATGCATACCAATGCATATACTACTCGATAGCCCTAGAAAAGGGTTAAATTAAAAAAATCAGTCGTAAAAAACATTTTTTCCCAGTCTAAAGCTATATTCTCACGATGCCTTTGTGTTAAACCCATATAAGAATATCCTGGTGCATAAACAATATGGTGCACCATTGTGGGTTTTTCAATTTAAAAAAGGTGGCGCACTGATTATATTATACACATTGGTGCCACTAATTGAACTGGAGGCTCCAATGCTTAATGTAAAATGGTGCACCATTGAGGGTTATTTTTTATACAAGTAAAAACAATGGTGCACTAGGTATATAAGATGCACCAATGCGTATACTATTCGATAGCACCAGAAAAGGGAGAAATTGAAAAAAAAATCAGTCGTAAAATTCATTTTCACTAATTTAGTGCTATACTCACATAAAGCACCGATGCTTTCCCATTTTACGAAACCCCGGTACGTATAAACATGGTGCACTAGGGAAAGGTTTTTAATTTAAAAAAAATGGGTGTTAGTCATATAATAAGCATTGGTGCGACTAATAAAACTATACGTAACGGTGCTTAATAGCCAATGGTGCACCGTTTAAGTTTTTTTTTTTAAATAAAAAATAATAGTGCACTCAGTAACTTTGGAGCATCGGTGCGTATACTACTCGATAGCACCATCTTAGTGTAAATTAAAAAAAAATCAGGTATAAAATCAATTTTCAGCATTTCGGTGCTATACTCCCATGAATCCCTAGTGCTTTGACACTTTTGAAACGCCATGGTGCATATACAACATGGAGAACTGTTGTAGGGTTTTTAATTTAAAAATAGCAATACACTAGGTGAAATAAGAGCACCGGTGTGTATAATACTCGATAACACCAGATAAAGGTTAAATTTGAAAAAATGTCGGGCATAAAATTCATTTTCACCATTCGGTGCTATACTCTCAAGAAGCACCAATGTTGTTCCTGTTTTGACACACCCCTACGAGTAAATAAAATAGTGCACAACAATAGGGTTTTTAATTTAAAAAATCATGGTGGGCTTCTTAAATCATGTACACCAGTACATTAGGTTGGAGCATACCAGAATAGGTTTAAATAAAAAAAATTCATTTTTAGCATTTGCAGTGTTGTAGAGTTCTTAAGAACAAGTGCAACTTTTCCCTTTGTGAAGTGCCTTTCCATTGATGCTTCCCTAGATTGACATCCTTCCATCCATTTCTCATTGCATGCCTTTCAAATTTTGTCAAATGGTTGTCACGGTGCACCCTGTAAATTTACAGGGTGCATTTCAAGACGATATGTAATGTTAATGTGCCATTAGTGGGTTGGTGTGTTTGATAAATGGAAGTGAATTGGGTCATTAAATTCCATGAAACACCACTTTAAAATTTATAATTTTATGGTGGTGTGTCTGTAAAAGTAAATTCCCGGTGCATTTTCTTTTTTCCAAACATATCACTTAATATTTAAAAAATATAGCTCGGTGAGTTCGTGAACTAAACATTCCATGTGGTGCGTTAGGATAAAATTAATGCACAAGTGCCATATGCTATGTCGACGCATGACACTACAAAAGAAAAGAAAATAGCTATTATTCTGTATGTATGGAACTAAAAGTGGTGTGTCAAGTCTATGTACACACCATTTTTGGTGCTTTCTTATTTTTTAGGCACACCGTGTCCAATGCATTCCTATTTTTTTGGAGCACCAAGGTTGATTTTGTTTTAAATAAAAGTTATAAACACATTTTTCATTTAATAGAAAAAATTTTGTTTCATGTATGAGGATGATGTATATGTCAATCATGCATAGACACTAGAGGTGATAGGAACAATAACATGAGCAAGAGCAGAGCGTTGACCAATCCAATATGGTACAAAACTGGGAGGAACAAGAGAGGAATATGGATTTGTATGTATAAATTAGGCTATAGATTCACAACTTCTCATGAATTTTTAATCAAAATCATATGACACAAACCTACACAACTGTTTTGCGGACGTTAGTTCACAATTTAGAAAAAAAATCTCAGACACAGATGCAACATGTATTTTAACTAGGGAAAGTAATATACTAAAACCCCAATCCCTGATTGCATTAATCAAATGAATAGAGATGCATTAAAATTTATTTTCTCAATTGAGCTCACCCTCAAAATGCACAAGCTATCTCTCTACTCACTGAAGGCCTCTGACCCAAAATTAGTAGAATTTTGCCTCGGCTTGAGCTCCTATTTCCGTCCATTGTTCCTTAAGGAATTATACCCTATTATTTAGGAAATTCCTCTAATTAAATTTCATAATTCCTTTGGCTGATCATTTGACTACATGCAATGCTTGTACACTCAACACTAGTCTACAACTGATCTTACACTACCTTGGAATCTCCACCTCAACTGGGTTAGTCAAACTCTATGCATGCCTTAGCTATTTTGGGTTGATTGATTAGTTAACTAGATGATGACTGAGTTTGACTGAAGTCCCACTACTTAACAGACCTTCCACTAGTTCCTCCAAAAGTTGGAACTAGTTTAATTGAAAACAACCTGAGATAACTAACCTTGATTGCTACAAATTAGCAATCAAACATGCGAAAATGAGCTCTAACTCTTCTAACTTGAATTTACTGAGTAAAATAGGTGACACAAGCCATGTCACACAAGTTAACATCATCCAAGTTGTCTACTGAGGTGGAAATTTATTTTTTCTCAATTTAATCAAGGAAAAATCAAATTGACATTTTCTTGCTACATTTTTCAAATTTGTGCCCTCCTCCTATTACCGTAACGGTCCAGGGCTCTTGAGGAATGTAGGCCTCCTTAAGTATTATGAGGAGGCTACATCCTTGAAGGGTCACTTTGGGTTGTTGCCACAACTGTTCCATTAGTGGCATGTCCACCAACAAGCTTTCTGTGTCAATCCTAACATGTGGTATGAGCTCACTGAGGAGTACATTTGTTTTATCAGTGATCTATCTAGGAGAGGGGAGAATTTTTCCTAGTTACCTAATGTCCCCATGGTGTTGTAATAGAGAGCCAACTCGTCTACTCTCAAATATATTTTGGGGATCATTTAGTTTTTGTATAAAAATTTCAAGTGTCTGATGGATAGCTACAGATCACTTTTGGTGCAGAGGAAGTTAGGTGCTTCTCACTATTAATGAGTACCATTGCACACTTTACTAGTGATGGGTAGCACATTTGTTTCCCTCTTTTGTTTTATGCTGATTCTTTGGTGGAGAGGTCATGTTGTATCAAATGTTCTACCATTTTTTTTTATGACAATCTTGTATGTTGTTAGATAGATGTCATGCTATGATACATGAGAGGAAGAACTTCCATTTTGCTTCAGAGTTGATTTATTTATTTTTTGAGAGGTTTCTAGAGATGAGGCCTACCTTTTACTGTCACCCTCCTAGTATGGCAAGTGAGGTGCATCAGCACATGTGGGGCAAGATGATACCCAAGGGGGGCCATCTAGAGTCTCCATCCAGAATTTTTTCCAATGTACTAGGGCTGCTAGCTAGTGAGGCCGACCACCTGTTTGTCATGGTGCCATGTCCTTATGTGGGGATGGATTGGTGGCAATGTCCCAACATCATCTTCACATATGATGAAACAATAGGTGAGAGAGGTAATATTGTTGTTTTCTTTAAAAATAATCTAGTTTCATTTTAGTGTCTTAATTAATTAGAATAAAATTTATTCTAGCACGTTATTTTACTTGTTTTATTAAACTGTTTAATGAAATTGTCTAATTATTTTTGTGTATTAAATACTTTGTAGACATTGGCACATTCCATGGGGACATGAATTCTCCCCCACCAAGTGAAGATGGAAATATGGCTGAGGTCATAGAGGGTGAGGGAGGTCCTGATCGGATGATGATACCCACAGACATGTGACCACATTGTAGGTCTAATATTAGATTCAAGATGGAGTTAGGAGACTGACTCTCTATACTTTTGGTTGAGGCAGGAGCCCACCCTATGACAGATCGAGACATCATGGTAGATCCTAGGCTCGTAGAGCTCTAGATGGACTTGCCGCACATTATGATGAGTCTTATGTGTCATATTGTCAGAGCCACTAGGTTTATAATAACATTGAGCAAGGATGGAAATGCAGGAGATATACAGTGTTCACTTAGTACTACCCCATCAGATCATGATGATAAGGGTGGAGATCAGTCTAGAAGTACACCTCCTTGGGATAACCATGCATTAGATACATAGTATTCCCCCAAATGTACTACCTGATCGGATGATGATCAAGGTGTTAGTGATCCTTTTTGCAGTACTCCATTACCTCCTTCTCATTCACCTCATGATCACCATTGTCTCATGTTTTTCCTCAGAGAGCAAACCAACCACCTCCTCCTGCACCTCATAGTTCAACTCTTGAGGCAGTTGATCATCTATCTTCTTCTGCTTTAGACCAGGCTACCACTACTACTATTGCATTAGATATTTTATAAGTAGTTATTTATTACTTGTATATATATATATATATATATGGTACATTTTTTCTGTTCATGTTGATATAATTAATTTATATGTTGGTCTTGATGTGTATATTGTTAGGTCATGTTAGATATGTTCATTTAATGTGCTTGCAGATAGATATGTATGTTATAATAATTACTTGACAATATGAGATGTATATTTGAGGATGTGTGTGGTGATGATATTGTTAGACAATGCTTTTGTTTTGTTAGATGCTATCATGATGATAATGCCCTATTAGATTATTAGATTTATGTTCTAGCTAATGATGGTTATATGTGCTAAAGGTGTATATAATTAGGTGATGTTAGAGAATTTGAATGTGTATTTTAGATGATGTTTATGTTTGTTAGATAGTTATCATCATGATGTTTATTTTTATGAAATGGTATTTATTATAGAGTATGTGTTGGTGAACTGTAGATTTTTACTTGTAGATTCAACATCTTATGTGATATGCTAAAACATAAGACAAGATTATACTCTACTCATTAGCATAAACAAAAATGGTCGATGAAACACTAAGCAAACAAGGAAGAATTTCAATCGCACATAACACAATATTTTTCTTGGGAAAGAAATTGCTCAAAATCCCGACTATCTATATTATATTGACCCGAAGATTTGAGAAGAAAATACAATTCTTGTTCAATCCGAATAATTCCTGTACAAGTACAATCTATATCTCTGCTTCACAAACCAGCTCAAACCTGATACTTAGCCAATTTGTCTCCTGCCAAGCCCCTACTTCCTTGCATAATTCCTGAGATAATTAGCCCATATTTAATTGGGAAATTCCTCACTCATAACTACGTAATCCATCCATAGGCCATCAACTAATTGCATGTACCATTTGTACAACTCAGAAAATTATAAAACTGATAGTACATTGTTCGTGAACTCTAATCTTAACCAGGTCTTCCTTAGAAATGACATGCATGAGTTATTTATGAGTGAATCTTCAGTTAACTGGTGGAGCAGTGAAGTTACACTAGTGTTTGTCCCCATTACTTAACCTCCTACTAGCTCCTCCAACTATTTGAACTAGTTTAACTGACTTTAACTCAATTTTAATGAGTTAATTAATTACAACTAAAAAGAACTCAACCTAGACCCATAAAATTTATGGATCACTCTACATAACTCTACATAGAATTCCAACTCAAATTTACTGATCCAACTAAGTCAAATTAACTTACTTAACTATTACAGGTTGCCATGAGAATAGAATTTTGATTTAATTCCTAATTTAATTCAAGGAGAAATTAAATTAGGAATTTATTGATGTTATTTTTAACATTTCTTGTTTCTATTTTCAAAACTCCCTCTCAACAAGAAAGAAAATCAACTCTATCTCGATCTATTACCTTTGGAACATTCTGCATGCAACAATTTTCTCTAGTGTTGTTGCTATTGCAACATCTGAAACTGAAAAAAATCCAAACTAAATCAAAATAATGCATCTTTCACTAGAGTCTCTGACTACTACTAGCTACTGCACTATCTACTAAAAACTCTGCGCTGCGGTGACTCTACACTACGCCATATGCACTGTTTCTAACTCTACACTATGCCATATGCACTACTATTGACTTTGCACTATGCCATTTGCATATCTATTGACTCTACACTATGCCATATGTACTACTGCCAACACTGTTTTGTTCTTCCTAGTGTATTAATGTTGCTAGTCTCTTCCTCTATGACTCTTACATATGACTGCATCAATTGCCATTGATCCATCGCACTACTATGTAATCTAGGCTCCCGTCATAAGGTAATGATCCATGAGACAAAACATCTCAATGGACCTTGCCCAAATTTTTGCACTCTGGGACTATTAATTGACATCTCCCCACCTCTCACTTGGAGGTATGGCTTCATGTGGTCCCTCAACCCACTTGGCTTGAAATGTCCCCCTATTGAAGGTCTCTTCTTGAGTGGATGTCTCCACTTGGTCTCCTCTCTGCTTCTCCAATTGTGGCTGCTCCAAAACTTATTGAGGCTGCTTTTGGGGCTGCAGGTTGAGAGGTAATTCATGCTCTCTCTCAACAACAAAGTCTCTAACATTTGCCTTGCTCCTCAAGACTTTGCATGCATCTTGTACCTAGAGTGAATATAGGTTCTTGACTCACACATCGATTTGTTTCACTAGTCCCTTGGTGATGTGTCTAAGGGAAACCTTTCATTTGCTAAAAATCACATCGTAACCACGATCTTCCAATACCGCAACATAAACATGATTATTCTTTAGTCCTTGGACATACATCACATATGTGATTCTGAGAGAGGAGTTAGAACCCCTATAAAGGTAACTGTACTAATGTCAGTGGCGCTATACCTGCCATAATCTCCGAAGTCTATGTTCTGCTTGAGGTCTTTCTCCTCAAATTCACTTAAGAGATCTCTATTCCCTGTCATATGGAATAAGGCATTGCTGTTGAGATACCACACGATTCCTATTACAGTGCTAGAAATGCATGTAATGATAGTGAAATCAATTTCAAATTGTGAAGCTATATCTCCACCTACTGCTGCTATTACAAGCTCCTTCTTTCTTGCTTTCTTCTATGGGAAATTCGTGGCATAGTGCCTGTATTTGTGACAGTGAAAACACTTGATCTTCGACAAGTATTTCTTCTTCCCGTCCTCCTCGCCTTGGGAATTATTTCCGTAAGATTTATTTTCTTTGGTGACTAATGAAAATTCCTCTTCCACTTATTTGGAAGAGGTCCCATCTCTGGTGTTCCTCCGAAACTCTTCTTGTACCAAGTCAGACCATAACTAGTCCCAATCTTGTAGCTTCTCCCCGCCATTAACTTAGTCTCGGTAACTGTGCCATCTATTGGGAAGTCCTAGAAGTGCTAGGATCACCAGATCGTCTTCAGCAATAGTAATCTCGACACTTCCAAGCTCATCTCGACATTGGGTGAACTTGGTCAAGTACTTCGAAATAAAGTTGCCCTTGTCCATCTTGATCTTTTTGAGTTTATCCTTTAGTGCCAACTTCTTGTGGTCACTTCTATTTTGAAAGAGGTCCGACAATGCGTTTCACATTACAAATGGAGTTTTCTTACTATGGAGATTCGAGAAAATATTATCTCGAACTCCTTCTAGGATAATCCTTCTCACTTTTGCCACACACTTTCTCCATTCAACTAGATCTTTAGCATCAGATGCTGAAGGCTTTAGAATATCATGATAAATGAGTTCCTTCTGGTCGTTGTCTTCTAGCATTGCTTCGATCATGACCTCCCAAGCTATGTAATTCAAGTTTTGCTCTAGGGAATGCTCAATTCTCAATCCCTAGAATGAAATATTGTTGACTCTATAGTATGAACATGCCAATTCGATTTCACCTGCACAACAAAATCAAATTCTCCTATTCTATAATGCCTTCAGCTTTGATACCAGGTATATTTTTACTTGTAGATTCAACATCTTATGTGATATGCTAAAACATAAGACAAGAATATACTTTACTCATCAACGAAAACAAATATTAATCAATGAAAACATTAAGAAGAAAAGGAAGAATTTCAATCGCACATAACGTAATATTTTTCTGGTGAAAGAAATTGCTCAAAAACCAAACTATCTATATGATATTGACCATAAGATCTGAGAAGAAAATACAATGCTTTTTCAACCCGAACAATTCCTGCACAAGTACAATCTATCTCTCCGCTTCACAAACCAACTCAAGCCAACACTTAGCTCATTTTGCTAATTGCTAAGCCACTACTTCCTTGCACAATTCCTGAGAGAATTAGCCCATATTTAATTGGGAAATTCCCCATCATAACTGTGCAATCCATACATAGGCCCTCAATTTATTGCATGCACCATCTGTACAACTCAAAAAATTATACGACTGATAATACACTGTCCATGAAATCTAATCTCAACTTGGTCTTCCTCATAACTGAAATGCATGAGTTATTTATGAGTGAATCTTAGTTCACTAGTGGAGTAGTGAAGCTACTCTAGTATTTGTCTCCACTACTAGACCTCCTACTAGTTCCTCCAACTGTTTGAACTAGTTTAACTGGCTTTAACTCAGTTAAACTGGGTTAATTAATTACAACCCAAAAGAACTCAACTTGGACCCCTAAAATTTAGGTATCACTCTACATGACTCTAGATATAATTCCAACGTGAATTTACTGAGCCAGCTAAGTCAAATTAACCTAGTTAACTATTACAAGTTGCTATGAGAATAAAATTTTCATTTAATTCCTAATCTAATTCAAGGACATTAAATAAGGATTTTCTTGATGTTATTTTGAACATTTCTTTGCTATTTTCAAGACGAACTTATATCAAAATTATATATATGAAAGTATATGAGAAATGACATACTTTAAATAAAAACTACAAAGTTTTATATGATTGAAAGTATAATTGTAAACTACCATAAATATTTTTCTATTTCATAGGTTGTTCATACATATTCATTCTAACTAAATTCTTATTCAAACAAGGGCTGCAAGTAGCATAGTCCTTTCTTATAAAAAAAAAAAAAAAACCGCTTATAAAACATGTCTAAAAAATAATCACTGTAAAACAAAATCAATTTTACACAATTGAATATACAAACCTCTAAACAAAACTACCTTTCTAGTTATAGTCAAGCATAGAAATCAGAAAGCTGTCACCTATACTTATAATACAAGAGTTAGACAATATCTAATTAATATTTGCAATTAATTTTCAAAATGTATAATGAAACATGTAATCATTAAATAAAGATTTGAAATTTATAGTAAAATTAGAATATATAACTGATTGGTCTATAAAATCAGCCATAATTAAAAAAAATAGTTCATAAAATATTGGATTATAAAAATAACATTACAATTAATTTATTTTAGAAATTAAATAAAGTAATTATTTTTAAAATAATTATGAAGAAGCATCATTAAAAAATCTATATATATATAATATATATATAATAATATATATAAATATAAAAATATAATATATAAATAATTTTTTTTTAATTATAATTTTTTTTCTTGATTAAACTATTCTATTATATACAAAACCAGATTACAATTACAAGCATGCTGTCTGAAAGGTCCAACTGCCTGAAAGAATGGCATCCTGGAACAACCATTTGTAGTAGAAAAAGAGGGCGAACCTGTTCATTCCCTCACAGGGGCGATGGTAAACAGTAGAAAATCTCCTGCGCAGGGGAGGACAGAAAAATTGACACAGAGAGGCCATCCACACATTACTAGAACCGACCTTACACCACAACGTTGGAATTTTGCCATAGTGACACATTGACAAAAAAAATAATTTGACACGAAGACATGCCAGAGACATTTGGACACATGGACATAACCAAAAAGAAAGGAATAAACATAAACCCTTCCGAGCAACATGACCTGAGACCTTGCAGCAGATTAGTCTTCCGGCACCTCCTCCACAATTGGGCACCATCCATATTCTTCCGCTTCCTGAGCTTTGCCCTCTTTCCCTTTGGTCGCTTCGGGCTTCGTCTGAACTTCCTCCGTCTGAAGGTGTGGCCGTTCCGTTGCCTTCCCCTTGTCCACAGAGGGCAATTCCGTAGCTTTCGCAATATCGACTGGTGCAATGAACTCTTGAGGAGCACTGGTTCCGCCCTCGTCTTGGGCTTCATTAATGAAAAGGACAAAGACGTGGGCGTTGATCCGGGGGCAATTCAAAGGGTTGTTGAAGGTGAAGACAGCTGAGCCGAAAAAAGGTGAAGACGAAGACCCAGGTGAGCTCACCTCCAGATATTGGCTGTGCCTAAGAGGGCTAGCACCTCCCAAATGAGGGCAATGGCAATGGCAGTGACAATGGGTAAAGGTCTCCGCCTTGGTTGAAGGGCGCGAGGACCCTCCTCGGTTGGAGCCACGACGACTCAACATACGCTACCGAGGCCTGACCGTATTAACAGGGCTATACAGAGCTAAATTGGGATGCAGAAAGCCGAGAGGAGCATAGACAGGCTGGGCAATCAAACCAGGACTGGAATTTGTCAGCACCAGAGGCGGCATAAGAACCCCAGACCCTACCCAAATGAACATGGTAACTCCTATGTTGCCACTGTATATAATATCGTTTCCTCTGCCTCGAAGCTCGCCCTCCATTAATAAGGTCTGCAAGAGTGTCGCGGAGCTGAGCTCTGTTGCGCAGTCGAAAGTGGACGGAGCGTAAATGCTCCTTGGCTGCCGTCCCCTGACATTTAAATCAAACCTCCGGGAATGTCCTTCTCCACCGACGTCCAGGTCACCTCTGTGCATGGCGAGTAGGTGGCCTCCCTTGCACGCTCATCCCATCACCTTAATCGCGCTATTTTGCACCCGCATCTGGGGGGGTGTTATCATTTTGGACCAGGTGATTGCATTCCTGAGCCTGTTCATGATTCTTTAAAATGTCTAGAGTTCCTGCTTGTAGAGTATACTCATTTTCCACACCGATGTTGGCCACAAAATCAGCTACCTTGTTTCCTTCTCTTCTTATGTGATTGAAGGTGATGGCTCTGTTATTAAGTAGTTCTTGCTCCATGGCTTCCAATCTCGCTTCAAGCCTCCAACTAGTGGCTATTTTCTTTTCTTGAGAGCCATTTAGGATATGCTTAGCCATGTTGATTAGGATATGAGAATCTCCTTCCACCTCCAGGGTATGGAAGTTGTTATGCCTAGAAAGAATGAGACCTCGCCATAGGCCTTCTAACTCAACCGAGTTGTTTGTGTCCATCCGATGTTTCCAAAGTACATCTGAAGAGGCGTGCCAACATGATTTTTGAAAATTCTGCCATATCCAACTATCCCAGGATTGCCTTTTGAGGCTCCATCAAAATTGAGCTTGAAGGAGTGCTTAGGAGGGGCAGTCCAAGAGACCCCTTTGGTGCTGTTGCTTTTATGCTGGATTTTGTTGTGGAGCTTCTGGGGAAGATGCATATTCCAGTTTTCCTAGATGGCCTTCTCATTATCTAGTGTTGGAAGGTCTTCCATATTCTAGGATCTAAGTAGCAAGGTTTCTTGTAAATTCCCACAAACCTTGCTCCAGATAGTTTCAACCGGGGAATACTGATCTTTAAATATTCTCTTTTTCCTTTCTTTCCATATGTTCCATAAGAGCAGCCCAGGAAGAATACTCCATAAATGGTTGAGAATTTCACTTTTATATGGTTTCATTTGACAGTGTCTTAAGGTGTTTATGATGTCATCTGGGAGCTTGCATTTTCTTTGACACCTGAAACTTGCCTTTTCCCACAACTGATTGGCCAAGGGGCAAGCGTCCAAGAGGTGGTAGATTGTTTCCTCTTGAGATTTGCAGTTAACATAGATGGAGGGGCCATGATAGTTTCTCCGTCTGAGTTTATCCCAGGTGAGAATTCTCTGGTTTCCTACCAGCCATAAAAAGAGTGAGACTTTAGGACATGAACCAAACCCCCAGATTTTGCTCCAGATTGGATAAGGGGGGTTGGGTTTGTGCACATGATTTTGTAGGCCTATGAAGTGGTGAATACACCCTTAGGCAGATAACCCCATCGTAGAATGTCTCTGCCTTCTGAATATCTGATGCTCCTTTTGCGTAGCTCCTTTTCCAGTTCTTCTGTGAATGGATGTTCCATGTTTCTGGTAAGCTGGGTACCTTGTTTCCATTTCCGAAATCCTTGCTCTAGTTCCTGAGCCCAATACTCCCATATCTTATCCTGTTGCTAAGCCTATCCGATGAAATTGGGAGGCATATTTGGGATGCCGCTAAGCTTTGGCAGTTGGTTCCAGGCGTCCGTCCAAAATCGTGCAGTTCTGCCATTTCTTACTTCCCAAAAACTATGCTGCTTAATCAACTGGAAGTGTTGTTTGGCCGCGTTCCATATTAGAGAGTCATTAACACTGGGAATGAATCTTATGAGTTCCTCCTGTGGCCTGTGGTTGGCATATTTAGCAGTCCAAATGGCAGCCCACGGTTTTTCCGGGGAAGAGAGCCATTGCCACCAAATTTTGGCACTCATGATGGCATTAATGTGATTTGGGTCTCTCAGGCCAATACCTCCTTTTTCCTTGGTCGTGAAAATAGTGGTCCACTTTACCAATGCCCATTTGCAGTTTGTGGTTGATTTCTCCCAAAGGAAACCTCTCTGTAGGTCTCTTATTCTTTTTAAGACCCATTTGGGTGCTGCTAAGATTGAAAATAAGTAAAGCGGCATTGCCTATAATACCGCTTTTATGAGCACCACACGACTGACCATGTTCAGAGATCTGTACGTCCAGAGGTTGAGATGTGTTTCAAGCTTTTCAATGAGCCTGCGCCAAGAGGAATGCTTGATGGCCGAGGCAATGAGGGGGCTCCGAGGTATTTGGATGGTAGTGTGGCGATGGGGAAACCCAAAATTCGGGCAACAACAAGCTTGACAACAGGCTAGGTATGGAAGAAGAAGATCTACGATTTGGAATTGTTGATGCTAGTTCCTGAGGCCTCAGAGAAGTCATTGAGCAGGGATTTGAAGCGGGAGGCTTCCTGAACAGAGGGATAGCCAAAGAGCATGTTATCATCAACAAACTGCTAGTGAGTTATAGCAGGGGAGTTGTGAATGGAAAGGCCTTTAAGCTGATGAGAGAGATGGGATTGCTTGATGTGAGGACCCAGGCCTTCAGCCATTAGGATGAAGAGGAAGGGGGAGAGGGGATCGCCCTACCTGATTCCCTGAGTGGGCCTGAAGGGCTGAGATGGGTAGCCATTCACAAGAATAGAAAAGAAGGAGGAGGTTAAAAGACTCATAATCCAGCGGGTCCACATGTGAGAGAAGCCAAAAGCATTAAGAATTTTCTGTATGTAGGTCCAGCTGAGCTTATCAAAGGCCTTAGAGAGATCAAGCTTTAGGATCTTACCTTCCTGTCTTGTATGCTTGAGGGAGTGAATAATCTCGTGCGTGAGGATTATGCCATCCAAAATTTGTCTTCCTTCGACATACCCTGATTGTTCAGGAGAGATGAGCAGGGGTAGGAGGGGTTTTAACCTATTGGCTATTACCTTGGAGATCACCTTGTATATGACATTGCATAGAGAAATCAGCCAAAACGTTTCAGGGGTGTTGGACTCCTCCTCTTTTGGAATAAGAGCTATGAAGGTTGAATTGAGAGATGGTAACAGCCAGTGAAGAGCTCTTGATTTCTCCACCACTTTCCAGACCTCAAGTTTGATCATCTCCCAAAAAGTATGAAAAAAGGTTGTGGTGAAGCCATTTGGGCCAGGAGCTTTGCCTTCCTTGAGTTGTGACATGGTGGTATCCACCTCCTGAGTTAGAATAGGTCGAAGAAGACGCTCGTTATGTTCCTCAGTTATAAGCTTTGGCATGTTTTGGATGATCCTTTCTATGGCTGGTCCCCTGTCTGCATTAGGCTCTAGGTGAACCTCCTTGAAGTGAATTAGAAATTCTTTCTCGATTTCTTCATGCTGTTCTATTTGTGCTCTGCCTTGCTTCTGGAGGAAGGGGATGTTGTTGTGCATTCTTCACTATACCGTTGTTCGGTGAAAGAACTTAGTATTCCATTCTCCCTCCTTCAGCCATCTGATTCTGGACTTTTGCTTCCATAAAATCTCCTCCTACTTCCTCCTCTCTTCTAGTTGTTTGTGGATACTTTTCTCCTTCTCCAAAGTCACTTCTGTGTGACCTCCTATAATTACTTGCTGATGGAGATTTTCCAAGTCCTCCATCAAGTCCTATTGTGCTTTGAAGATGTTTTTGAAGGTTTCCAAATTCCAGCGCTTTAAATGGTACTTGAGATTCTTTAATTTCTATTGGAATTGGAACATTTTGGATCCCTCTGGCGGGATAAAGGCCTTCCAAGTAGTTCTTATGAAGTCCTTGAAGTCCGGGTGGGTGAAATAGAATTCTTCAAAGTGAAAGGGTCTCCCTGTGGTGATGCTCGGTCGTTGCCACTGCAGGGAGATTGGCTAATGATCTGAGCCTGAATGGGGAAGAATTTCCGCAGATATATCTCCTCCTATGTGAATCGAGTTGTCTGATATGAGGAATCTGTCAAGTTTAGAAGCAATTTGGTGTTTTCCCACTCTTCTATTGCTCCAGGTATACTTTCCATTGCAAAATTGTAGGTCAATTAGAGAGGTGTTATGGATGAAGTCTTTGAAGTAGGTAGTTTCCTGTTCCAACCTGCTTCTTGCTCCCAACTTTTCCTCCATCTTGGTGATCATGTTAAAATCCCCTCCGATGATCCAAAGAGGATGCACCCTATTGTTATTCAAGGCCTATATTGTGTTGAGTAGAGCTGTTTTATTTCTTGCTTCCTGCGAGAAATAGACATTGGAAAGGTGTCCATGTATATTGATGCCTATGAGATGAAATGTGGCCTGAATAAAGTGGTGAGAGGCATGGAATTCAGAGAGGGTTAGCGCTCTCGTGTTCCATGCAATGGCTATCCCTCCTGAGGCTCTTGAGGCATCCACCGCTACTGTTTGACATCCTGGCCAAGCTTTAGAAAGGATGCTTTCTAGTGTACTACTGTTACATTTGGTTTCTTGCAGAAAACATATTTGTGGCTTTTCCATCTTTATCATATTTTTCAGTATTCTAAGTTTCCCTAGGCCGTTGAGCCCTCTTAAATTCCATGAGATGAGCTTCATGATTCAACAGTGGTAGAGGGTTTGTAGTATTTCGTCAATTTTGCATACCTGCCCGAATCCACCAGGATTTTCCCAACTTCTATTGTTCGCTGGAGTTCAGTTTTTCGTCCCCTTTTTTTGAAATATTTTGTCCATTAACCACCGTCCCAATGGCATCCTGGCTGAATGCCTAGTTGTCTCTACTGATACGCTTTTGAAATGACCACTTCTAGTTTGTTGAGTTGATGCTCTGGGATATTGTCATAGTCCCTCTTTTTGCAGGCTATTTCTAGCTGTAGAATGTCTAGTCCGTCCATATCTATGCTGTCTAGTTCTTCATCCATTTGTTGCACCTGACTGCTTCCAGCTGTGGATGGGTCTAGGCCCTAGGATTTATCTGGAGTTCCATCAACTTCCATATCATTTGATTTCTCTGCTGGCTCTTTTTGGCTATTAATGGGGTTAGTCTCAATATCCTTGAAGGGTTGTGACTCAGGAGGTTGGTCTGAAGGAGGGGGATGGGATGAGGCATCTTTGAGGGGGGGGGTTGGGCTTATTGCTCAGATCTAGCTCATTAGAGGCTTGGGCTAAGATTTCGAAGCTATTACTTGTGGATGGGATGGTGGCAGAGTCTGGCAGGAGTTTTTTCCTCAGAAAGGGCTTTTTGTTCACTCATTTACGGCTGGGTGCTTTGGTGAAGCCATCTTGGGTTGGAGGGTTGGAGGGATCTGTATTGCTGGTCTTGGCATTTAGCGGACAGTCTCTGAACAGATGTCCATGAGAATGACATTTTCGGCATCAGAAAGGTACATGTTCATAATCTAAGGGTTGAATCTATTCATGATCATAATGAGAGAGACTTACCGAGTCTGGCATGGCTTGGTCCAGGCGCATGAAGATGCAGATGCGAGCATAGGAGGTGTATCTTCGAAGCTTCGTTTCTTCTGCTGCTTTTATGTACTCACCCAGGCCATTGCCTATGTCTTTGAGCAGCCTTTCTTCCCAATATTTATCTGGAAGTAAGTACATTCTTATCCAGACTGGAGCCCAGGTTAGGTCTTCTTTGTCCGGTTTGAGCCCAGGTTAGGAAGATCGCTATGAAGAACCCTTTCAGTCCTAGCTGCAACGTAACGTGGCCTTTTGGTTTCCATTTAGCTATTATCCATCCATATAGGGATTTCTCTGTTGGCCAGAACCCTATGAATTTTCTGATGAGTGCGTGATCCCTCATATATTGGATATGCTCGTCGATATTCTGTCCTGGTAACTTTATTCTTGGCCTTTCAGTAGCGATTGGTTTGCAGGTTTTCGAAGTGATCTTTGGTCTTTCCTCTGTCTTGTCGTTTCTGCCATGGTTATCTCCTGTCTTGTCTGATTGCTAATTTATCCCTTTGTTCTCCCTTTGCTGCACGAGCTTTTCTTTGAGTGCTTCCTCATCGACGGATCCAAAGACTATGGGCGTCTCATTTCCTGGTGGCATGTCAGTTGCTTTAGGGGAGAGCAATGATGCTCCCCCCCGTGGGGCTTCCATGTGCTCTGCGCTTATTCCTCTTGCTACCTTGCCGCTTGCAGCTGGAGGTCAGGTCCTGGGTGGGTGTTGCGCCTGGGCCGTTCTATGCTATTTCAAAGAAGGGTCAGAACCCTAGCAATAGAGCGCAGAGTCGCGTAACTTCATTTCCATTTGTTCTTTTAATTATAATTATTATTTGAAATATAATTTTTAAATTAACTATTTGTTTTAATTTAAATTTAATTATTTATTTAATTTATAATGTTTTAAATTAATATACATAAGAAACATGCAATCAATAAACTATTTATTCAATAATATTTATTTGAAATGTAATAATAAAATAATCTATAAAGTTTATTTATAAAGAGTGTCAGTCTTATTATTAAATTAAAAATACTTACACAATTTTTTTATAATCAATTTAGATTTAATATAACTTAAAATATTTATTTTAATAAAATTTAACTTATCACTAAAGTTATGAGAGTTTCAAACAATTTAAATTTAATATTTATAGCAACTCTTACCAATTTAAATTTAAATTTAATATCTTACCAATTATATAAAATGTCAATA
>APFE030038532.1:163373-189951 GCA_000404065.3 Pinus taeda
TATATAGAGAGAGAGAGAGAGAGAGAGAGAGAGAGAGAGAGAGATGTTTCATCATCTTTATGGAGACACATATCATCGAAAGAAAATGACACATTGGCTGTTAGGAGAGATATTATATCTTCAAAAGCTAAAAAGAAACAATGGCCAAGACAAGAAAGTAGAGGAGAGGTTGGTCCCTCTTGGTATTTCAAAGAAGGTGATGTCCAATGTAATGCCCTCCTCTCACATCTACCTAGATAACTTGCCAACCAGGGTAAATATGTTATGAGAATTTACTATGATATGTTTCAACCTCCTAAGTCACCTTAAGGAAGTGGAGATGACAAAAACACACCATACAATCCTTCCACATCAACAACAAGACTCCCAATAGCCATCCCAACCACTCAAATAAATAACCCCTGGGTCCCACTGAGTTTTCATACCATTAAACCCCCAGACACTCCCTTGATATGGACAAGGATGAATGCAGAAGGCTCCAGACACTCCCACAACATGGGTATGCATGCATCCAAGGACTTTTTTGCATAGTGTTGTACCTGTTTCTCTGAGATTTGAGCCACGTTTTGATGCCCAGAGCCCAGGTAATTTCATAGAACTCAATGACACTTTCATAATCCATAAATTACATGATGAAAAGACTCACAAATAAAAGTATGACTCTAGGACTAGGCTTGCAATCCCCAACTGGGACTAACATTTTTTCAAACACTTGGCATCATTGCAATGTACATGAAATGAATGCAAGACAGAGTACAAAATACCAATAAATAATATGAGACTTGACAAGAAGGATCACCACCCTCTTCCCTTAACTATTTTGACATCAATTAGGTCTTGCATCCATTATTGTTTTAGTTACAAGAAAATACATGAAATAACCATTACAATAAATAGTCATATAATCATGCTTATAACCAACATTAAATCATGAAAATAATCATGATATAACAACCATTAAAGCCACATATTAAAAATTACAAAAGCAATAGAACTTAGCTTTTATTAAACACAGGCAAATCAACGAGGTTCAAGACTTCTACAAACCATTCGACCATAGACATGGCTGAACCAAATATTTCTTTCAACAAGTCACCCCTATGCCATATTCCAAGAATAAATGTGGGATCTCATGGATAAACCAATCCAAAAACAACCAAGGGAATCTAGAGGTTAAACAACCTCCACCCTCACCAAACTGTGATCTCACCAAAACCGACACCGAGATCACAAAACCAAACTGAGCTTGGAATGCCTCCACACTCCATCACTATCCTTGAGTAATTTCCTGTATCCTTGTCTCTCAGGCTTTACCACAATCCAAAAAGTATCAATAGGCTCTAAAACAAGATACCAGTCTCTCAAGCTTTACCGCGATCTACAACGGATCACTATGCCCCAAACCAAGCCTCCACCCCTAGGCTTTACCATGTATCTTGCCAAAACTAGTCAAGGGATTCCTAGGCCTTGTGCAATATTCTTAAGACCACCTCTGGCCCATATTCTGAAACCATATGTCAATTCCAAAGCTCAAAAATGAGAAACAAATCCCATCACACCATGCTATCTAGAAAACAGAAAGGCTAGGTTGAAAAAAAATATCATAACTTGACAAAACCATGCCACCAAAAACAAGATAACCATATACCAACATGAAAAGCCATGCACGTCAAAACCAACTAGGAAATCAAACATGCAATATATTACCTCCAAGTATTCCCGCTGAAGCTTCTTGATCCTGCTCATCCTTTCTTGATCTTTGCTTTTATTTCCTTTCGTTGTCCTTTATTTGCTCTCTTTTCCCTTCATTTCTCCAAAGCTAGAATGCTCCAAGAAAACTCTGAGTCCAAGAGTGTGTGAGAGAGAATAATGAGAGAGATTCAAAACTGAATTGAAAAAAATCCATGAACATAATCCTCATAAGCCTTTTTATTAATGAGGCCTGTATTTTCTTCATTTTCCATTATTTTCCTTCAATTTCCTCCTCACATGCAACCTGCGACCTTTCACCTCCCCTTTCTCCTATTTTCCTTTATTTTCATAAATAAATGTGCCAAAATACCTTTTTTCCTTTTTAATGCCTTAGCCATTGCATTTGCTAATTTCGCTTAGCCATAAGCACATCTAGTGATGCCCACTAACATATATTTTCCCAACATTCAACTTGGAATAAGTGTCCCTTAACCGTGGCCTTATTTTGATTTCATTAACTTTTATTGCATTAAATTTTAACTAGGGGTTGTTATAGACCCCTCCCCCTTGGGAAAATTTTTCCTTGGTGTTAAACCACACCAAGACCTCAACAAAACCACTGAAAAGAAAACATATTGCTCATAGATCTTTATAACTTAGCTTATTGCAATATTTATAATGAAAGACCTGCTCAAAAGAAAAACATCATGAAACCATGGCAAGATAACAACCATACTACGTATTGGAGCTTTATAACTTAGCTCATGGTGGTATTTACATCCATATACTTATGTACATATACCAAAACATCAACAAAACATATTCCAATCATCATACCAAAATTTCTTTACCTCCACCAACAAACATAGAAGGATACATGGCCTGCATCTGATCTTCCATCTCCCTTGTAGCTTCTTCAGGATCAAAGTGCTTCCACTACACTTGAACTTTCTCTATGGCTCTGTTCCTAAGCATGAGTTGCTTTTGCTACAATATGCACTGAGGCTTCAACTAGAATTCTCCTTTTTTCTCCACCTACAATACAAACCAATCAATAACATGATAAACATCCATTATATACTTCTTAACTAATGAAACATGGAAAAAATCATGGACTTTCACTATTTGAAGTAGTGCAAGTTGATAGGCTACTGGTACAATCCTCTCAAGGATCTCAAAAGGCCTGAAATACCATGGTGCCAACTTGGCACATGATCCAATCCTCAAATAGCTCTTCTTGGGCTTGATGTGAAAATACACATGCTCCACAACCTGAAACTCCTTGAATGCCCTATGATGGTTTGCATAACTCTTCTGTCTATCCTGTACTGTCTTTGGATTCTTCTTTATAACCTGGATTTCTTGTTCCATGTCTTTCCAACATACCAGGCCCAATAACTACCTTATTCACTGCATCACTCTAGTTGATGAGATTATTATGACTTCGCCCATACAATGCCTTGAAAAGACTCATCCTCAATACTCTTGATAACCAATGTTGTATGCAAACTCAACCAATGGATTATACTCCTCCCATATTCTCTGTTGGTGCACCACATACATCCTCAACATATCCTCCAAGATCCTATTGACCCTCTTTTTCTATCCATATTTTTGCATATGATAAGCTATACTGAAGGCCAAGTCCATACCCAAACCAACAAATAACTCCTTCCAAAACTTGGAAGTGAAATTCACATCCTTGTCTAACATAATCTTCTTCGAAACACCATTTAATCTTATGATCTCCCTGATATAAACCTTTGTCACCTCACTAGCTGAATATGTAGTCTTCACTGGAATGAAGTGAGCTACCTTGCTCAATCTATTGACCATGACCATAACTACTTGTAAGATACTATCCTATAACTCTATCCCATAAGAGCTCATAACTACTATATGATTCACCCGTACCTTCCTTCTAAGAGCATTTGCAACCCAATTCTCCTTTCCTTTATTTTATTTGATATTGAAGTCTAACTCACTAAGGGTAGCCAACCATCTAGCTTGCTTGGCATTTAAATTTGGCTAGTCAAATAAATATTTCAACCCACTATGATAGCTCATAAATACAAATCTCCTGCCAAGAAGATAATTCCTCCACATCTTCAGGGCATGAATAATAACTACCAACTCAATATCATGAGTCATGTAGTTCTGCTCATGCTCATTCAACTTCTTGGACTCATAGCACACTACCTGTCTCTCCTGCATAAGAAATCCACCAAGTACTCTTTTACATGCAGCTATACACACACAAACTCTTTATCCAAATCCACAATCTTAAGGACTGGAGCATTGGTCAACAACTACTTGAGCTGCTTGAAACTAGTTGCACATTCTTCTATCCATTCGAACTTCTTACCTTTCCTCTGCAAGTATTTCATAAGATATGTAATGCATGAGAAGTTCCTGATGAACCTCTTGTAGTAAACTACCAATCCCATGAATGATCTCACCTCATCCAAATTATTAGGTTTTCTGTATCTAATGCTATGACCTCCTTGGAAACAAAATGTCCCATGTAATGCACCTATGTTTGAAAGAAGCTGCACTTTCTAAGATTGGCATACAACTGATGCTCTCTTAGAAATCTCAACACTGTTCCTAAATTCTTGGCATGCTTTTCTTCAGTCCTGGAGTATATCAAGATGTCATCAATGAATACAATAAAAATCTTGTCCAAATATGGACACAACACATTATTCATCAAACACATAAATGTGGTTGGGGAATTAGTCAAACCAAATGGAAATACAACAAACTCATAATGCCCATACTTGGTCTTGAAGGAAGTGTTGTAGATATCCTCTTTTTTTATGTGTACCTGATGATATCCTGATCTGAAGTTGATCTTAGAGAACACTACTTCTCCCTTCAACTAGTCAAACAAATCATCAATCCTCGGCAATGGGTATCTATTCTTTATAGTTACCTTGTTTAGTTTCCTGTAATCAATGCACAATTTGAGAGTACCATCATTCTTCTTTATGAGCAACACTAGTGCACCCCAAGGTCATACACTTGTCCTAATATATCCCTTGTCAAGAATCTCCTTTAACTACAATTTCAACTCTACTAGCTCTAGAGTACTCATCTTGTAAGGTGCCTTTGATGTTGCCCCTAGCACCGAATAAATAGAGAAATCTACTTCCATGCAAGGAGGTAAATCTAGAACCTCTGCTAGAAATACATCCTGATACTACTGCAATACAGGTTACCTCTTGAATATTTCTGCATCCTCAACATCTTTACCCTTGTCACTAGATATATGCACTAGAAACATTACACAACATTTTCTGCAACTATGCTTAGCCCTCATAGTGGTAACCATCCTCACTAATGTAGGCTTTTTCTTTCCCGACAAAATTTTCTTTTCCCCATTATCATCCACACACTCAATTATCTTGTTGAAGAAATCCGCTTTGTTCCTATGAAGATACAACCAATCCATGCCCAAAAGCATGCTATATGATCCTAATGAAAGTACATTCAAATGTTGTGTTGTAAGCATACCATTTAACTCAAATGAATAAGATCTTACCCAATGGTGAACTGTCTTCTTTCAACCTGTAGCCAACTGTACCAACCAAGATTCTACATGCACTTATTTTCTCAAACCATACTTATCCACCAAGTCTGGATTAACATAACTATAATTAGATCTAGGATCAATCAAAATATAAACAACTTTATCACAAAGATTACCTTCCATCTCAATGATAGATGCTTGATGATCCGCTTACCTACTATCAACAATTGCATAAATCCGAGGAATACTATGACCAACATCCCCAACTATATGTGCCACCTAAGCACTATAGATTTGGGGTCTACCACCCTGATACTATGGACAATCCATCTTATGGTGATCCTTACCACATATCCGACACTGCAATGATGCTCTACCATCGCCTCTAGTCTGTTGCTTTCCATGTCCCTTCTCAAATGTATTGAATTTCTTGTAAGGGACTATATTTTCTTTCTCACCTGAATCTTGAGGTATTCCTCGCTTTGGTGACCATTTTATTGTAACTTTCGCATTTCCCTTTAAGTCACATTTATGATAAACTTTTCACTTCCATTGCTCATAACAATGTTTCATGTTTCAGATGACCTCCTCCAGTAATCTAGGATCATTGAACTCAATCCAATCTTTGTATGCTATTGGTAGTCTCCTGATGAATCCATGAACCTTGGTG
The DNA here is from genome assembly GCA_000404065.3 of Pinus taeda. NCBI lineage: Eukaryota > Viridiplantae > Streptophyta > Pinopsida > Pinales > Pinaceae > Pinus > Pinus taeda. The sequence goes on from APFE030038532.1 coordinate 169,268, forward strand.
TTCTCCTCCTTGAGGTAAGGCACATATTTCAACAACTCTAAGAACCTACTAGTATACTCATCGTCTATCATGGAACCCATCTACAACTCATAAAGTTCCTTAGCCCGGTCATTATAGTACCTTTCCGACAAGTACTTCTTCTTGAAGAGCCTCTCAAACTCATTCCAAGTCAAGTCATCCTCTCGAATACCTTTGACATTATTCAAATCTTCCCACCAAATATTTGCTTTACTTTGAGACTAAAAGTGGCTATCCTTGCTTTCATGTTCTTTGAATAATCATGCAATCTAAAGAACTTCCTGATACCAAGCAAGCATGCCTATGCATCCTGTGATTTCCTCATCTCTCCATCAGATGTAGGTGGCTTTTATTTCTTAAACTCATCCAAAAATACACCTTTGTCACTCCCCTTATAAGGATTTAATTATGACGATCATAATGCCTATTAGAACTAGAACTAGAATAATACCTTTTTCTATCACCCCTCCTATCCATAGTATCCAAGGACCTATCATCTTTGATCATTTCCTCTCCATCCAACCTGTAGGAGCACCATGAGACATGCTACCATATGCCCCATTAGTTCTATCCTCTTGCTCATGGCTGATCTAAAGTGGTCTCTATCGCTGTAATTATGATAAACTTTGAAGTATCACTGCATTTACCTCTACTTGTTTCTCTTGTGCCTATATGATTATGTCATTGTCTACCTTGTGACTCCTTAGTTCTTCCTTTAAACTTCTTAGTGTCTCTGCCAAATCAGAAGAGTTCCCAACATCACACTTCTCATCTGATCAATAAGGAGAGTCTCAAGAATTGTAGTCTACCAGCTTGCTAGTCATATTTGATATTATTTCTGCAAGGTATATCATGTCAGCTAAACCAACTCACAATAAACCAACATACCTTAGCATAATTCGAGGAGGATATCTTATCTGCAAGATAAAAAAATTAGCATGATACATGTATAACATAATCATCACAACATATAGAAATATAATACATAAGAATGTAACCATATATCCATCATTCTAACTGGAGTTTAGTCATCGATTCATGCTCATATCAACTACACATACTATGACCTCATGCATCACAACAACTACCACATCATTGTACACTTAACCACATGTGAACGCTAACATGCATAAATAACATGTAACCGATCATACACTCATGATGACACACGCCACAACAACAAAATCCTCCTTCACATGGCCAAATCACTACAACAATGACCAACACCATGCATATGCAATAGGAATATAGACCACAAAGATGACTAACATAAGTGCAACTGACATGAATGCATGACCAACACATGGCTCATCTAGTGTAAGGGGTGAACCATGCTCTGATACCTCTTTGTAACTCCCTCATCCCATATCTACCCAAGTAACTGGCCAACTGGGGTAAACATGTGACGAGAAGATACTATGATATGGTTCGACCTCCTAAGTCATCTTAAGGAAGCAGAGTCGATGGAAACACACCTACAAATATTCCACATTAGCAACAAGACTCCTAAGGACCATCCCAACCACTCAGGTAACAAGCCCCTGGGTCCCACTAAGTTTTTAGACCATTAAACCCCTAGACGCTCCCTTGATATGGATAAGCATGCTTCCAGAAGGCTCTAGACACTCCCACAACATGGGTATGCATGCATCCAGGGACGTTTTTCCCAGTGTTGTGCCTAAGTCTCTAGGATTTGAGCCACTTTGTCAAGCCTAGAGCCTAGGGCACTGCCCAAAAGTCAATGACACTTTTAGAATCCATAAATTACCCAATGATAATACTTACAAATAAAAAAATAACTCCAAGACTAGGCCTAACCATCCCCAACTAGGACTGACATTGATTCAAATACTTAGAATCAATGCAATGTACATGAAATTAATACAAGATATAACATAAAATAATGATAACTCATATGAGACTTAAAAGAAGGATCGAGACCCTCTTTCCATAATTGTTTTGACATCAATTAGTTCTTGCATCCACTATCCTTTTAGTTACAAGTAAATACATGAAAGAACCATCATAATAAATAGTCATATAACCATGCTTATAAACAACATAAAATCATGAAAATAACAAGGATATAACAACCATTAAAGCCACATATTAACAAGTAAAAAATCAAGAGAACTTAGCTTTTATTAAAGTTAGGAAAAACCGACTAGGTTTGAGACTTCTACATACCACCCGACCGTAGACATGGTTGAACCAAATATTTCATTCAACCAGTCACTCCCGTGCCATATTCCAAGCATGAATGTGGGATCTCATGTATAAAACAATCCAAAAAGACCAAGGGAATCCAGAGGTTAAGCCACCTCCACGCTCACTAAACCATGATCTCCCCAAAACTAGCACCGATATCATAAAACCAAACCGAGTTTGGAATTCCTCCAGACTCCATCACTATTCTTGAGGAATTTTCCATTTCCTTATCTTTAAGGCTTTATTGCAATCCACACCAGATCACTAGGACCTAAATTGAGACACTAGTCTCTCAAGATTTACCACAATCTACACCAGATCAATAGGCCCTAAATCAAGACTCCACCCTTAGGGATTACCGTGTATCCTACCAAAATTGGTCAAGGGATTCCTAGGCCTTTAGCAATTTTCCTGAGACCAGCTTTTCCCTAGATTTCGAAACCATCCGGTAATTCTAAACCTCAAAACCAAGAAAATAATCCCATCACACCATGACTATCTAGAAAAAGGCAAGGCTAGGCTAAAAGTCACTGTCATAACCTAACAAAACCATGCCATCGACAATAAGAGAACCATATACCAACATACAAAGTCATGCATGTCAAAACCAGCTAGGAAATCACACATGCAATAGGTTACCTACAAGTATTCTTGCTGAAGCTGCTTGATCTTACTCATCCTTGCTTGATATTTGCTTTCCATTCCTTTCCTTTTCCTTCCTTTGATTGCTTTTCCTTCCATTGCTATAAAGCTCGAATGCCCCAAGAAACTCTAACTGTCAAAGAGAGAGAGAGAGAGAGAGAGAGAGAGAGAGAGAGAATAATGAGAGAGATCCAAAACTGACCTGACTAAAGGCAATGAATTGATCCTCATAAGCCTTTTGATTAATGAGGCCTCTATTTTCTTCATTTTCCATTATTTTCCTTCAATTTTCTCCTCACATGCAACTTGTGACCTTTCACCTCCCTTTTCTCCTATTTTCCCTTATTTTCATAAATAAACGTGCCAAAATACCTTTTTACTTTTTTAATGCCTTAGCTATTCCTTCTCCAATTTCCCTTAGCATTAAAAACATCCAGTGATTCCCACTAATATATATCTTCCCAACATTTAGCTTGGAATACGTGTACCTTAACCATGGTCTTATTTTTCCTTTATTAACTTTTATTAATGAACTCATAACCAGGCATTGTTAGACCCAATATGGGAGCTCATAAAAGACATATTTCCTTTTCATCCCAATGGGTTATTTCTCAACATAGATGTCAAAGAATTTTGGATCATCAAACACAAGCTCCGCATTTGAATCGAACATTTTTGTAATCTCCTTCTCCTTCTCTCTCATATGCTATAAGCCATTCAATCGGTGTCATTATTGCAGGCCTTTGGGTTGTCTTTGTTTTACATTGAAAGTTGATGTTTCTCTTCTATAAGAGTGTTCTTATGGGAGGAATACCTTGGAGAAGTCATACAATAGATTTCATAGGTGGTTGGACCACCTAAACTTTAGAGAATATCCACAACATTTACATCCATGAAACCGTTTTGTTACAAAACCTATGAAATTATTGTATACATGGAACACTAGTGATCATGAATATTAGTATAATTCCAACAAATTAAATCAATATGTGAAACAATAATGTTATGTATATAAATAAATAAATAAACATGTAATTCACTAGAGAAAACTCCTAAGCCTGGATAATCATGTGTTGTGTAAGCACATATGACATACACCATAAAAATCCTCTCTTTTGTGATGAGTCTTAATACATTGTATACATGTATCCCTTCCCACAATTCCTTCAAATCACCTACCAATGGTTGTAATTAGACATCCATATTCTTCACTTGTTGTCTACAAGGGACTATGAGAGCCAACATAAGATGTTCATTCTTCAGAGACAACCATGGGAGGATATTGTTATTGATTACTACTACAAGCCAAACATAATACTTTGGAGGGAATATGGGTTGATGCCATCCATGGCTATGTTAAGTCATAGACTTCATACTTCATCCGTGAATATTTCAGGCCATGTGTCGTCTATATGCTTCATGGTTACTGAATCTATTGGGATTCACATCACTCCCAACTCAATTATGTGTGATACATGCCATCCCTATAACACAACTAATACTTTGCAATGAAAAAGCCTTTGAATCCTTAGGATTATAGACATGTGCATCAATATATTATGAGGAGGACCATGTGATTTACCCCTTTTTTTTATGGTACTTGTCATGCCCACATTTTAGACATATTTCTCTGTTTGCATATTCCCCTCTATATAGAATACAATCATTCATACATGCATGATATGATATGCACTCAAAACCCAACATTTTCAATAATTGATTTACCTCTTTGCAGCTACCAGACAAGACATTATCACTCAAAATAACCTTATATTTGTATAACCTATAGTTGGTGTGAAATATAATTGTACAATTTTAATATTTAACATTCATAAAATCAACCATTTTTAATGTTGATTGTGTGACACGATTTCTCAAAACATAAGGGACTTGATCATGGTCAATTACCTCAATATTATCGAGAAACATGCATTCGACATGCCAAAATTTGCTTTCAAGTTGTAAAGTAACATTGCTGTCCCAATTGGGTATACTTTGACTGACCACTAGGTCCAAAGAGAGGGGTGGTGGAAGTAGATTTTAGCATTTTGAAAAAGGTATCAGTGATATGGCATCATCCATTAGCTCATCATTTTGGAATGCATCTAACAAAATTTCCTCCATGGAAGTTGTATCTCGTAAGTAATCATGCATACCAACCCCTATTTGATTGCCTCCATTTCTAACTTGTGACAAATAACTAAATTTCTATAATTATTAATAATTGGTGAATATGGACATAGTGGGAATTGAATAGGTGGCTAATTCAACCATTATTTGTATGCTTCCTCTCCGTTATTTTCTCTTAATGCAACCTTATTTTGATTTGATATTGTAGTGGGGTGCCTCAGAAAATGGTACGTGGGTCGTTCATCATCACTAGAATCCTAAATTCAAAAATTATTGAACATTAGTACATCAATGACATTTACATTAGTAAGAATAATGCAATTCGTTTGTTGAAAGTATATTATGCCAAAATAATTATTACCATCGGAGACTTGGGATTGCAGCTAGAAGATAACATGGTACAATAGGCAGGGTAAAGTGGTTGTCCACTTTCATCTACCAACTGCTTGCAATATGATGCTCTTGATAAGAGATTATGACATTTTTGAGTTGGTGGAACATTTTCTACATCTGAACTCGCTTTTGAATCGGGATCCCATGAATTTGGATACATTTTTATTCAAATAGACATGGATAAAAAAAATTCAATTAGATAATCAAAATAGAAATAAAAATTGAACTTACTAGAGGTAGAAAGGGAGAAATCCGTAAAGGAATTTGAGCCATATGGAACGAGCTGTAATTTGAAGAATTGACCATTTGATATTATGGGATTTTCTCCCTAAATTTGAGAAAAATTAACAATATTTTTTGGTGTACATACCTAAAATTAATTTCAAGAACCATATAACCACAATTTGAATTTAAATATAGTTTTCAAACCATTTTTTAAGAATAAGAAAAATCTAAGTGGAAAATGTATACTATGAACTACTGTCACTCATTTGGATGCATCTTAAAAGAAAATTTAAGACGAATATGCCATTTTATGTGAAAACAAAAAATCAAGTAACTTTTAAGGTATATCAGTGTACTTGTAAAACTAAATGCATTGATGTCTTTAAATAATAACAACACTGATGCGTTAAAATAATAACTGCTCCAGTTTCTAGGATTTCAAAAATAAGAAAGTGTTATTTTTTTTTAGCACATTGATAAGTTATCTTAATCGATGTGCATTACTATTAAATGCACCGATGTTCTTAAAAACTGAAAAAATGACATTTTTTTTTTCAAATTGAAAAATGAGTGGTAATTTATTTTTCAAAATCTAATTTCACAAAGTCTTATAAATAGTAAGAAGCTTTCACTATTTCATTATTTTCCCAAAACTTCAAGGGATATATTTGCAAGAGAGACATACTAAGAGAACCGTGGAGCAACAAAATGCTTTGGAAGAATGTAATGATTCAAAAGATAAGGATTTGAAAGGTATGGTGATTCATTCAAAACCCTGCATAGTAAGAATTTTAAATTTTATTGTTGATTTTACTAATAATATTTTTTTACAATTTCCATTAGATTTAATTAAAATTCAGAAAAAAAACTCCTGTATAGTAAAAATTTTACTATGGATTTTACTAATATTTTTTTTACAATATCTGTTCCTATCTAGATTTATTTAAAATTTAGGAAAAAACAAAAAAATCAATACTTACCTTAAACCCTTGCTTCTTCTTGCTTATGTGACTATAAAATTTCACCTTCGGGTCTAACTCCCTCTACTACTTCACAATTAAGGCTTTTCACTTTAGGCATTTTAGATTTAATGGATTTGTGTTACTATATATAAGGTGTTTGACATGTAAATCAGGGGAACCACTTATTGAATTAGATCCAAACCCTGTCGACCCTAGTTAAAAAAAAAATACGAGATCTATTTATTAGTGCGTCTTGTCTAATATAATGCACTGACACACATCTAACAAATAACATGTTAAATCCAAAACACATGTTTATTTTTTTATGTTTTTTTTTTTTTTTTACTGTGATGGAAACTCTTTTTTCGTTACATATCTCACTGTCATAATCTAAAGATATTTTAAAAATCAATTTTCAATATCAGTGCTAAACAATTAAACACCCCAATGCATTTACTAAATTAAATGCACTAGAGCATTTATGCACATAACCACAACAATTTCTAAACCTCTTTTTGGTTGAAAATTATGTGATTTATTTATAAAATATATTTAATGGATTCTATATTGAATGGTACAAGTTGTATATTGATATCAAAATGTTTGAGAAGTTGTCAAGTAACAAAAATACCGATCGACATAATAATAACACATCAAAAATACAAGAAAAGGCAAGTTCTTTGTAATTTTTTTACAAAATTAATATGTTTGAACTATCTGTATGTTTAACTAATACGTATTGGCTAGTATGTGTCATGAAAAGCGACAAAATGAGGAATATCAAGACTCAAAACGTAGACATCACAAAATGAAAACTATGGAATATCCAAATTCTGAACCTCAAAAATATCGATAAGATTCGTTTTGATCTAAGTGTAGAAAATCATAAAAGCCTTATAGAAAAACTACAGAAGGATGAATCAGGTGAACGAAAAAATACTATTCAATATGAGTTTTTATTTTTATTTTTCATTAATAATATACTTAAGAATATTAGATAACATGTTTCAAACAATCTATTATTTCACATATGTTTAATGTTCTACAGGGACCAACAATGAAGGAAAAGAATGTCATTCTAAGAAAAATTAAATTATAGAACATGTAAAATGATGATGAATTGGTCCTTAGCTCAACTGAAGTGGTGTTGGAGGTCAATGAAAGGGGGAAAACTTTCACAAAACTACGAGGGATATAGCGAAATGAATGTATAGATGTACTTTCCACTTACAATACAAACATCAATACAATGATTCAAAGAACCAAGTTATATTTAAACTATAGGAAGCGTTTCAAGAGAAATGGTCAATGAAACTTATCAAAAATTACAATAACAATAACATACAACAACAAAAAAAAAATCATTCAAAAAGTAATATTCCTAAGTAAAATGGTTTTCTAGAATTATACATATATATTACTATAAAACATTTATCTATTAATATTAATTTCATTATATTTAGTTTGTATATATCAATACAAAAATAGTTTATTACTTTTTCTAAAAGATTATGAAAATCCCAAAGGATCAATGAGCTAATATTTGAAAACGCCAATAGGAATGTCCAAAAAGGTGTACGAAGAGATGGTTAAAGAAATGGACATAATTGCATCACAAAAGGGTCCATCAACCACAATGTGCTTCAAATGTATGTAACCGTTGATTTTTTCTACTAGGTACATATAAACAAATAATTTGGCATTAAGTCTTATTTTCCAAGTATTTTCTTGCAGAAAGGAAAACAAAATAGAACTCAATAAGACGACAAGGAAGAAAAAGGTTGATATCAAAGTTCGTGAGTAATTGTTAATATTCCCTTATAGCAACTTAAGATTTAATTTTTGTATATTTTAAGTTTTTTTATGACAACCATCCTTGAATGTCTTCAAATGGGTGCTAACATACAAAGAAGAAGAATAAAACGAATTGATTGAAATTGGGTTAAATATGGGTTGTGAGTATATGTTGGCAGATCAAAAATTAATTGTGGAATTTGTAAGTATCTATGTTGTTTTACTTCTCTAAGTTTATAATTAATAGAACAAAAAATCCTTATATTAATTCTATCGTTTATTATGGGGTATAAAACTTGTAGGAAATAATGTATGGAAACTACACCAACAAAAAGAGATTTTGAAACAAGGAATGAGATTCGATTTTTGAATGAATTTGTACAAATCAGGACTCACTATTTTCTATGGTACATTGCTATTCGACTTACATTGATGTATATTATTTATTTCAATTTTCAGTATTCTCACCAATGTAGATGCATTCATTACACTTTATTTTTATGTTTGCAAAAGGAACTTGAAGAAGACAAAAACAATTGATGCAATCAACAAAACATTCATCCGAATAACCTAATTCATGGAAGTAGATTGAGAAATGACAATAGTTCCAACAAATAATGATGATCTATTTGGATATCAATAAAAATTGCTATATTTTTGGAATAATTGTCTATGAAAATTATATATTTTGTTTAATTTAATGAACATAATTTTCCAATTGAAAGACAAGGGGATACCAATAACTATACCTTTTTTTTATGACAAAGAGCCTCTTATTCATATATAATAAAATACATTTTAATTTACTCTATTGCATTGTTCAATTTCACTTGAAATGTTACACCACTCATTAAATATATGGATGATTAAATATTATAATGAAGAGATGCGAAATATGATGATATAACAAATTAATCCAAACATAATATACAAATAAAATAATCAAAATTTAATTTATATGAATACTGTTATAAGATATATGTCTATTTTTCGATGAATAAAATATTAAAAAATCAAAATAATTGCACTGTCACAAGTCGATATTTCTAAAAAAGAGAAAATGGATATTGTGACATCATATATTACTACACATCACTCCGAATACGATTTTTTTAACAACGTTATTTACAGTAATAAAGTATGGTATCCCGATGCATTTGTAAAATAAACACATACCAGGAAGATATACATTTAATGCACCAGTGTGATTCACCTTTAACGCTTCAATGCATAATTATATTTAGTGCACTCATGTGTTAGATTATGTAAAAGCACCAATACTGCACGATTTATTTTTCCTTCCCTAGTTCTTTTTGTGAAAAGTATAACATTGGGGCTTTTGGAAAAATGTAAGCATCGTGGTGTTATACTTTCGAAGCACCGATGCATTTTTATGCCTAACTACCTAGTGCATTGGAGAAGATAAAAGAACCAGCATTGCAATATTTTTTTCTTGACCTGATGCCCTTCCTAAAAATCATTTCTCGAGGTAGTTTTGTAAGACATAAGCATTGGGGCAGTATACTTTTCAGGCATCAGCGTTTTTTTCATTCAACACCTCGGTGCATGGTATGATATTTTTATGATCTAGTGATTTTTTATTATTAAAGCATCGACGCTTTTATAAATTTAATACATCAGTGCTCCAAATTTTTGTTTCCAGTCCCAGTGCTTTTCTTTAAATTTATAGCACTAGTGCTTTTATATTAGTAGTGCACCAATCCAATTTGTCTAGTAAGTACAACACTAAGAAAACATATGTTGAAACCTTTGGCTGCCCAGATTTTTTTAGTTGTGATGAAGTTCCATTATTAGCTCTACTAAAATATCCACTACCACAAACAAATGCTATAGTGGAGTTTTTTTGACAATTTTTTCCAATTTTATAACACAAGAAACCTCCATTATGACCTCTACTAGGAGGTATTTTACAACCAACTTGTGGAAGGATCTATATGCATTTCCATTTTGCAATCAATTTATTGCCTCCAAAAATTATCTGTCTACATTGTCTATAGATTTCTAATTATTTATCTATCTACATTGTCCATAATTTTTATTAAAAAACAAGAATATAAGAAAAAAACAAATTAAAGGAGCTATAGGGTCATTTTTATCATTGAACTCTCAAACTCCATTATGGAAGCCCAAACAAATTTTAGTTTAAACACTTTTTCTCATTTTGATTAGACATAAAAAGCATACCCTCAAAATTTTCATAATCCCCAAGAAGTGCAAGGTCACATCCTTCATTTATGGTATTTCAATAGACCCAACATCAAATTCATTCACTCCACCCAAACATAGAGGATCACAAATTGACTCTCTCGTTGACCCTTCATTTAGTTACGTCACCTAGGCTTATTTGTAATTTTGTCTAGGTACATACAAAAAAATAAAGAATATATGGGATACAATAACATAAAAATATTAAGAAAAACTTGCTAAAATACATCTCTATACTTCCCTAGAGTTTCATTTCCTGCTAAAGACACCATTGCCTCTTAGGACTACATGACATAATTTATATTAAATTCACAAAGAAATACTATAAGAAATCCTATAATCTCTTTCCAAATTCCATTTGAAAAATATCAACCAACGGCATTGCAAAAACAATTCCTCAACCACCCAAAATTTTCATTTGAAAAATTTCAAACACTGTCATCCCAAAAATGAAAATTACACAAAATTGCTGTAAAAATTTCCTCTACCACTTGCCAAATGTCATTAAAGAAAACTCAGCCAATTCTATCCAAAAAATTGAAATCATTGTATAAAACAAATTTCTATTACTTTCTAAGTTGAATGGGTAGAATGTGAAATTATGTTATTTTTGAAAATGCAATAAAAATAGGGAAAAAAGTGACAAAAGTGAAACTTCCAGTTTTGAAAATTTAATAAAAAGAAATTCCTTTATTTGTGAAAATGTTATAAAAATAGGGAAAATGGTGTTATAAGTAAAATTTGAACCCATATTTTCAATGGAGAACTAGAGCTTGACTTCGGTGCCTTAGGCTAAGGGAAGACAATGTTAGAAGTAAAAATTGAACCAATATTATCCATGGAAAACCATAACTTGACTTTCGTTCCTTAAGCCTTAGACCACTCAACCATTCTAAAGAAAGAAGAATGTTGAAATATATAGGTTAGGGATTAAAACTGAAATTCCATATAGTTACTTGATAATAAAGCATGATGGAGAAGCTTGTGAGAATGTGCAATTGCAGATATTAAAATAAATAATATTTATTAATGTTGTCTATTTGTTTTGGTTCAAAAATAAAATTAGACTAAGGTGTATGCATGCAAGAAATAGTGAAAATTTTGTGAAAATTCTAAGTCTAATATCAAGCATGAAAAGTGAAAGATATGGAAAAGTATCTACTTATGAAATCACAATATTAACTACACTTTTGAGCAGATCCTTGATGAAGAAATTCATATAAAACTTATGCAAATATAGAACTATGTAGTCTTGGTTGGTGAAATTCATCAATAGCTTAGGTAGATATACATCTATGTAATCTTGGTTGGTGAAATTCATATAAAACTTATGCATATATACATCTATGTAATCTTGGTATTTGTCACTGCCTTTTGCAAGTAACACTGACCACCTAAAAGAATCTTGTGGAGAGAACATATTGGTCTAGGATAAATTAAACTAGTGGCCTATACTGCAACCCCTCAACTCTAGTGAATAGAGCATTTCCTACACTGTAACATCCCTCGATTGTAGTGAATAAAGTTTTGGAGCATCTAGTGAAGTGGATATTTATTTCAGAAATATCGACTATCGGGAGCATTTAATTCAAGAGTAGACCCTAAGGAGGGTCAGTGCCTGCTAAAATGAAAAATGACATTTTTTTAAAATAATAATAAAATTTTGACAAAAAACAAAAACTCATACCTAAAGAATTTAAGTCCAATCAAATTATCTTTAACTAATTAGAAATTTCAAATTTTCAATTTGAAAAATTAAGAAATTACAATATGTAGCATGTTGTTTAGTACTGCCTCCTATACAAAAAGTAATCGCAAAACTTATTAAGTTTGGAATAAAAAAAAATACTATCCAAGTATTTTTATTTTTTAATTTTTTTTTTTTTTTTAATTTTTTTTTTTTTTTTTTTTTTTTTTTAACTAGGATTAAAAAATACTACCACCAAGTAATTTTTTTATTTTTATTTTTTATTTTTATTTTTTTATTTTATTTTTATTTTATTTTTATTTTATTTATTATATTATTTTTTTAATTTTTAATTTTAATTTAATTTTAATTTAATTAATTAAATTATTAATTATTTTATTTATTTTAATATATATAAATAATATAGCGAATTTTTAACATATTTTTTACTAGGTTACAAATTACTTTTATACCTTGTTGTGTTAAATGGAATGAGAAGCAAATCAACTTTTTATTCATCCAAATGCATAAAACTATTGTTATAAAGGTAAATGAAGTTGTTTGTAAATAAAATGCTGAAATCTATAAGTTATAAATAAATTAAATTGAAGTAGTAGAGCATTTTTTTATAACTATTATTATTATTATAAAATTATTTAAAACTATTGTTATAAAAGGTAAATGAAGTTGTTTGTAAATAAAAATGTTGAAATCTATAAGTTATAAATAAATTAAATTGAAGTAGTAGAGCATTTTTTATAACTATTTTTTTTTTGTAAGCTAGGATGGTACTCTTTCTATTACTTGATCAACAGAACATTACATCATTTCAAAAACAGTTTCTGCCCGCCCACTAGGGGAAACTGGGTCATACCTCCACCTATAGTTTTTAATTGCAGCCCAAAAAAAGTAGGTCCACAGTCTGATCGTCTTAGCTAGATAAACTATGCAATCTTTAAACTTACTAAAGCTATTACTAAAACTACTGCTCTGTATTACTTGCTTTTTCCTATCTTTAACATGTACAGAGCTAAAACCAGAAAAATTGTTGCAATTTCTAAACATATCTTATATCAGTCATCGCCTTCATCGGGTTGCTGGTTCGTTGCTTCCGCTGGCTCTGGACGGTCCCGATTCAGCACTTGCTGGATAGGATCCAGCTTCTCCTCCTGTTTCATCATGGCTATGCGAAGGAAGCTTAGTTCCTTCCGGATGTCAGGATCCCCCTTAGCCAGATCCACCATCTCTTTTGCCACTTGTTCCAACGCCTTGGCCATTAGTCCCTTCATCACCCAATAGATGTGGAGGGACTGTTTGAATAAAGACATACGCCCTCTGGTATGCCCCGGGTCGTGAAGGAGAAATTCCCATTCGTCCATCTCCCCATCGGATTGATCCTGAAGCGATTCCTCTTCGAGCTGCTGCATGACACGACGCACTGCAGGGTTCGAATTACGCAGGAAGGCCTGCTCAGCCCTTCGAACTCTGTGGTTAACCGTCTCCCTTTGTTTTCTGTTTTTCCCCTGGCCGCGCCTGGAAGTCTCCCCTTCCTCCTTCCCTTTCCCCCTCTAACCTCTGGTTCGATTTCCATCCCGGTCCTTTTCATTGTCAGGTGTTGAGCTGCGTTCCTCTGACCGTAGCGGCGGACCTTCGAATCCCATAATTCAGACTGGTCCTCCTTCACCTGCTCTTTTCCTTCCTCAGCCAAGTTCTTATGGTTGTGCCTACATTCACGCACTGTGCCCAGGATCAGGTCTTCTTCCGAGTCATCCTCGACCTCCCACACTGTGAATGGTGGTTCCTCCTACTTAATGCCTTTGCCTTTTCGGCTCCTGTTCGCCTCCCCTGCACTCTGATGCTCCTCCGCTTGTCTCAGTTTCTGTCTGGTCTCCATATTATCCGAGGGTCTGACGCGCCTCGTGCTCTGGTTATCTGAGGTTATAACTGTTCTTTGATGCCGCTCAATGTGAACCTCCGCACTTACCCAAATTAGGAGCTCACAAGACGCCTTCACAATCGTCCCGCTTTGAGTATATATCGAATTCCTTGCCTCGGGGATCCAAATTGGTCCGGTTTTCGAAAGTCGCCAGTAGCTCTCTGGAGAACCACTACTCTCGACCATCATGTCATGATAAATCCCTGCTGCTGTGAGGTCAGGCGGACCGCAACCGTCACCTCTCATCGTTCGAACTTTTATTATCTTACCTTGTGTGTACTTTTGCCTAACGGCTCCTTCCGCCGTCGCTGTACTGTCACCGAATTCCTGATCCTTCATCCTGTACCCTGAAATGATGATTTTATCAACTCCCCATTGAACCATATTCTTGAATTGGGGTCTCCACTGCCCCCTGCTAATCCAGCTCACTGATCCGTACGTTGTCATTTGTGGCGTGATCATGATCAGCCTTAATTAGATCCGCCAACTCCTTCCACTCCCTGTTTCCCTCCACGGCTCTCCATTGACAATCAATTGTGCTGCCACGTCCTCTGCAGCCCCAATTGGCCAGCCAATCCGCTGCGTGATTCCCTTTTCTACGAACATGACTGATGAGTCTGTAATCGATGCGTTTAATCAATTCTGCAATTTCTTGAACAATTCCCGCAGTTCGCCAGCTTTTGGTGACTTTCTCCCATCCCTGTCCGTTATTGAGCCTCCACAGCATATCCACAACAATCTGCGAGTCCCCTGTAATTTCCAGATTGGTATAGCCATTCCTGATGGCAATTCGTAATCCTCGATGCAGGGCCCAAAACTTGGCCTCGTTATTGGTCATCTGTCCGCCCCAGTCGGCAAAAATCCACCTGACTTGGTTATTGCTGTCTCTGAAAATCCCCCCGAAGCCAGCTTCGCCCGGTTTCCCCTTCGAGGCCCCGTCAAAGTTTAGCTTAACAAAGTGGTCTCTCGGGTATCTGAATTTGTCTGGGCTTTGAATTCTCATATCATGGCGGGCCGAACATTTAAAGTGAATCATCTCAAGTTTTAGATTTAACTTGTTCAGAATTTCTTGTTCCTCCGAGTTAGTCTTCCAGTCATCACTCTCCCATTTATCAACTAGGATAGTCTCCCGCATACTCTCGACCACCCAATCCCAAATTACCTCTGGTTCTTTAGCAGAATTTTGAAAAACCCTCCTATTTCTCTCTTTCCAGACCATCCAGAGTATAAAGGTAGATATAAGATTCCATGCCCTCTAGACCACCTTACAGTTGAAGGTTTCCTTGCTCCATTGGAAAATCAATTCGTTAAATTCTCTGATGTTAATACCTGGTTTATTGAATAATCGTTTAGTAATCATCCAGAGTTGCTCTGTGTACGGACATCTGACCAACAGATGATCTCTGGTCTCGTCATCGTTGTTGCACAGGTAACATCGTGAAGGGCCATTTAATCCCTTCTTCTGGATACGATCCCAGGTTAAAATTTTATTTTTTGAGGCTAACCAAAAAAAAATGGACACCTTTGGCCACCAGTTACTTTCCCATATTGTTTTCCATTCCAAATTCCTGTCACCCCTGTTCTGAGAATCCATTAGATAATAAGCCTCTTTGGTTGTAAATGTCCCCTTCATAGAGTTCCCCCACCGGAGGATGTCTTTCCCATGTCGAACTCTGATTTTCCTTGATCCCATTTCTTTCCTGTAAAGTTCTTGGATCTCTGAGTTAAGCTCCCGATCCCATTCTGTTGGGTCCTCCCAGACTCTCCATCCCTCCGATATATCATTTACTTTCCAATAGTCCTTTACACTAGTTCTGTTTCCTTCAATTCTACCACGGATCTGGAGGAGGTTCTGAACGCTGTTCATTTTTTCTCGTTGTTGCCACCTGTCTTCCAAAAAGTTGGCCTCTTTGCCTCCCCGGATTTCCCAGAAAGTATGTTTTCCAATCAGGTCTCTATTTTGAGAGGCTAGATCCCAAATAGTGGAGCCTTTGGGGATTTCCTGTTGCCTTAGGATATCTGCCAGTGAGTTTGGCATTTTGTATTTAGTCCTCCATATGGTTTTCCAGAGATCATTTCCACCACTGAGCCATCGCCACCACAACTTGGCTCCCAGGACCCTGTTAAGGACTTCAGGGTCCCTTAGACCCAAACCTCCCTTCTCTTTTCTTTCTATTAGCTGACTCCACGAGACCAGGGCCCATTTTTTCTTTTTATCCGATCCGCTCGATATGAATTTCCTTATGATTTCCCTGATTTTAGCACACACCCCTGCGGGGGCAGCCATAATCGATAAAGGTTAGATAGGGATAGCTTGAAGGACCGACTTGGCAAGAATAATTCTGCCAGCAATATTTAGAACTCTGAAGGCCCAATTTGCAACCCTGTTGCTTAGTTTGTCCAGAACCCCTTGCCAATTTTTCACCCTTTTAGATGTGAAGTCCAGAACATTACCCAGATATTTAGTGGGTAATTCCCCCCTTTTGAATCCTAGAATTCTGATTATATGGGATTTGACCTGATCCATTGTGTTGAAGATGAAGATACAAGATTTGTCCTTATTGATTTCTAATCCAGAGACCTCTGCGAACAGATCCAGGATTCTCTTGAGATGTTGAACTTCTCTTACCGTTGGTTCTCCAAACAACATAATATCATCAACAAATTGTTGATGAGTTAGAGGCAGGTTGTTTCCCCAAATTTGCAGTCCTTTGATTCTGTTTGTTGCTCTTTCTTGTTTGATGAATCGACCCAGGCCTTCAGTAGCTAGAATAAATAAAAATGGGGACAAGGGATCTCCCTGTCGAATACCTCTAGAAGCATTGAAATTTTTTGAGGGGCTTCCATTAACCAAAATAGAAAAATGAGGAGAGGAAATCAGGTTATGGATCCATGTAATCCATCTTTGGTGAAAACCAAATCTTTCCAGGACAGTTTCTAGGTACTTCCAGTTTAATCTGTCATACGCTTTGGATAAATCTAATTTGATCATCATTCCTTTTTGCTTTTTAGCTTTTAAGGAGTGGATAACCTCCTGGGTAACAACAAGACCATCAAGAATTTGCCTGCCTTCCACAAAACCTGTTTGTTCAACCGAGATTAAATTGTCCAAGAGGGGTTTTAATCTCTTGGCAATCAGGGATGTGATCATTTTATAAATAACATTACATAGAGCTATAGGTCTGAAGCCATTAGCCTCTTCTAGGTTGTCTCCCTTAGGAATGAGGGTGAAAAAGGTAGAATTAAGAGCAGGCCATACCTTTTGGTTTATCCTTGATTCTTCCACTAGATCCAGTATCTCTCTTCCCAAGAAGTGCCAGCCTGCCTGGTAAAAGTCTACTGTGAAGCCATCCGGCCCAGGAGCTGTCCCTTTCTTCATTGCCTTCACAACTTCCTCCAACTCTTCTAAGGTCACGACCCTCATAAGTGCTTTATTTTGGTCCTCAGTGACCAAGCTGGGAATAGCTGAACAGATCTCCTGTATGGCTCTCGTTCTATCTACTTGAGGTTCTGTTAAAATCTCCTTGTGGTGATCCATCAAGACTTGTTCAATCTCGTTCTGCTCTACCACTCTTTCCCCGTTCTTGTCTTTGATCGAGAGAATCCTGTTTCCATGCCTGTGCTTGATCATAGCCTGGTGAAAGAATTTAGTGTTTCTTTCCCCCTCCCTTAGCCACTTTATCCTATATTTTTGTCACCACAAGATCTCTTCTTGCTTTCGTCTCTCTTCCAATTTGCCAAGGATTACCCCCTCCCTGTTGATGCTATCCTCTGTTCTTCCTTCCAAAATTATATTCTGCTGGATATCCGCCATTTCCCCTTCTAGTTTCTGTTTATCTTTCAAAATATTTCCAAATTCCTCCGTGTTCCATTTTTTTATTTTGCCTTTTAGCTCTTTCAACTTTAGCTGGAACGTGTGCATTCTACTTCTGCCCTGACTAGTACATTGTTTCCACCATTCCTCCACTTTCTTGATGAAATCAGGGTCCCTTAACCAAAAAGTTTCAAATCTGAAAGGCCTTTTCCCCTGAATCCTCTTGATATCAACCTCTAATCGAATCGGCCAGTGGTCAGATCCCAAAGATGGAATGATCTTGGCCTCCACAAAAACGTCTTTGTTCATGATGGCTTCAGAAACTAGGAATCTATCCAGTCTAGATGCAATTTGGTTTTTTCCTCCCCTTCTATTGTTCCAAGTGTAGATCCCATTAAGGGTTTGGATATCAACAGCCTAAGTTCCTCTATCATATCGTTGAAACTATCCATGAAGTGATCCCTCCTCCTAATCCCTCCTTTTTTCTCCTCCAAGGATCTGATCAAGTTGAAGTCTCCACCAATGATCCAAGCAGCTTCAGGGTAAAGTCTGCGGGCAGATTTGAGACTATTCATGAACTGCTCCTTTTTCCCAGGGGAAGGGGGGCCGTAGATCCCTGAAATAATCACCTGTTGTTTGGTTCCAACTATCCTACCCAGCCCAGTGAGGATTCCGCTCATGCTGGACCAGTTGTCTATGATGATTTCATTGGGGTTCCACAGGACTGCAATACCTCCTGCAGAACCGATTGCATCCTGCCCAATCACTTGATATTGTAGTCTGCTTTTTTCTATTATTTCTTCGAGCTGCTGAACCAAGATCTTTGTTTCCTGCAAGATCATAATACTAGGTTTCTCTTTTTTCAACTTATCCTTCATATACCTTTGTTTACCTCTACTATTTAAACCCCTAATATTCCAACTGATAACTATCATTTAAAACTTTTTGTATGAGGGGAAAAATACCTCCGACAGAGGTATCACCTTACCTGAGTTTATCAATACTTCTCCCACCGTCTGGATAGTTTCACTCATTGGTTTCCGTCCTCTTTTTCTGCTGTTTTTGCCAGCGCTGCCCATTCCTTTATCTTCATTGCCCTGCTCACTTTCTATCATAGCTGGTTTGTCTGGGGGCTCTCCTTTTTTCTCCTTGTATTTCTGAAAGACTTCCTTATATAGCTGTTTTTGTTTTTCAGGAATGAACCTGCTGTCCAGATACTTCCATTCCTGGAGTAGCCTTCTCATGATTTTCTCCTCTTCTGCTTCATTTTCAGGCGGGTTTTCCACTTCCATATGAGATTCCAGTTCTGTTTCTGTTAACTTCTCCTGCGGTTTTTCTCTGCTTGTTTTGTTGAAATTCCTTTCTTTTTCTTTCTCCTCTCCAGCTACTTCCATGGGGGTGTCCTCTGGGTCTTCATCGTCTTCCAGGTTTACTTCATATTCTTCATTTTCGCTATGCAGTGCCTGAAATTTGTTTTGAGTACGTATTTGGCTAGGATTCTTCTGAGATTGAGTCCTTGGTCCCTCTTTGTTCTGCTTCTTCTTCCTTACTACCTGCTGAAAGCCTCTCTCCGGATCCTCCATTCTCTCAGTACTTCTCTATTGATTCGCCTGGCTTTTCTTGGATTCTTCCTCTTTATTCAGCGGACATTGCTTGTATAAATGGCCATATTCATGGCATATGTGGCATCGGAAAGGAATATGTTCGTAATCAATTGGTTGCTTCCAGATTGCATCATGATACTCTACTTCGATATTTTCCGGGAGAGGATCTGCCAGATTTATGTAAACACAGATTCTCGCATAAGCATTGTATTTACCTCGTTTCGTAGCCTCTGCAGTTTTAACAAAGCTCCCAATCGTGTTGCCTATTCCCTCCAAAATTTCAGGGTCCCAGAACTCATCAGGAAGCCCAAACAGTCTGACCCAGATTGGTGCATCAAGCATTTTTTCCTTTTCGGGGTTATACCTCTCTTCCCAGAATTTCATGAATAGGCCTGCATTGTTCAAGAAATATGGTCCCTCCTCAAAGATCCTATTCTTATCTTCCAGGTTGGAAAAGATTGCTGTGAAAAAACCTTGGGCTCCAAGTTTGAGATCTACCTGTCCCCTAGGTCTCCATCTCTGGTCAATCCATCTGTAGAGTTCCCGTTCAGAAGGCCAATACCCAACAAACCTACATATTAAGGCATGGTCTCTCATGTAACAGTTATATTCCTCCAATTTGTTGTTGGGAACGACATACCTTGTCTGTTTTTGAGCTCTAGGAAGGCACTTTCCTCTCATTCTTTTCTGCCACAGGTTGCCCATTACTGGGGCATGACTTTCCTTCTCAGGATGTTGTTCTCCTCTTGTGCTCGTCTCACCTATTACCACGTTTTTGAAGGAGGGGATCTCTCCCCCCCCCTCGGCTCTCCCATTTCGCTCAGGGCGTTATCTGGGATTTAAAATCCTGTTTGCCGTTGAGATCTCCTAAAAATAGCCCTTGCCTGCAGCCTGGGATTCACTGACAAACTGCAGCCCCGCTGCCCTCCTCCCTGTTCCAACCTATTCGCTGTCATGGGTCCTCCCGCATCCAACGCTGTCCCGTTCCATCAGCTGTGCCTCTGCGCCCCTGCAAACCCTAGCCCCAAGCTCTCCGGAGCCTCCC
>APFE030038532.1:191311-203811 GCA_000404065.3 Pinus taeda
GAAAAAAGAAATATAATACCAGCTTCTAAAACAATAGGTTAAAAAAGCCTTTATTTCACTTACCAAACAAACTCTGAAGGAAAAAACGTTGTTTTTTCACTTCTTTATAATTTATTTTTAGATTAATTTAATAAAAAGACATCACAATAAAAGTGTTTTATCATGGTTAAACCAATAAATTACTTTTTAACTATAATATAGATATAGTACATATAGTGTTATTGCTATTAAAATTTTCTTGACTTGTGCATGTTCGTAAGTCGTACACTACCTGAAATGTCTTTACCATCCTACTACAATATACTAATAAAACAACCCACCAATTTTGCAGGTTGACGACTCCTCTAAGGAATCTCATCATTAGATTGCTTGAGGAACCCTATAAAAGACTTAGTGCGGATGGTTTAATGAATTCTCTAAAAGACTTTGTGTTGATGGCATAAGAAAAACCATTCGTTTTTCAAGGAGTTCAATTGGGACACCGTTCAACGTATATCTAGACCACCAATTGTTCTCTCAATTAAGATTCCTATGGAGGAAATGATGAGCAATAGTATTGACATGGAAGAGTCCGTAGAGGTTAACTCCAAAATATTGAGTAACCACATTAAAAACAAAAACAATTTCTGCAATTGTAAGGAAAAGAGTAAATAGACTTGTGCTAAGGGTTTATTTAGCGAAGAAGAAAACAACAATGATTTTCAAGTGTTTTGAGAAATTGATCATTGCATTTGAAAATGTTGAGTTTTCTGGTTTGTTGTGTATTCATGTTCTATAAATATCAACGCTATAAGTTGAATATAAATTTCTTGGCTAAAAGAAAAATTAACCTGGAAGATCAATGGAGTTTACTCACATGGTAAGACAACAAAATTGGAAACCAAATTAACAATATTGTTAATGATGCTTTTAAAGAATGATGTATATAGTGTACATATTAATACAATAGGTAAATTGTTGATTCAATTTCCAAAGTTTTTTGGACTCCAATAACTACTCACCATAACACATACTAACGCAAATTTAACCTTAAGGATTAGGACTCTAACATTCCTCCTTTAATCTGAGGGGATGTATCAAATTCCAAGAATGAGAGTTAAAAATGCAAAAAAGTACCTCAACGAAGAACTGAATGTTTGTCAGAAATGGTTTTCAAAGGATGACCATAAATCAATGATGGTGGTTTTTAAGAGAAAACCACAAACGATACCAAATTATGGGAGAAATCAAAGGTCTCAAACATTGATGGTTCAAAGATGACCACCAACTCTAGAATTATCATAGAAGTTCCTCAAACAAACCAAATTTGGAACAATTCATAATCTGGCATCGTCTGCCAGTGGAAGTGCTCCATAACAATTCTCAACATGCTAAAAACATGCAGTCATGCTCATAGAGTATAATGCTCATGGAGCATAAATCAAAACAATTCTGTCAACAACTCTGAATCTGACTTCTCAACTTGGACTCTAGGTTGTGGCCGGGAGGGCTTCACCGGTGGAGCAATATCATACCACGTGGGTTAATATTGGGGGATATATATTGAGGAAAAATTGACATAATATATTGAATGATAGCAAAGGATTTTTATATTGGAAAATATAAAAAATGGAGCTCAAAGTTGATGAAAAAATATAAAGGGGTATAAAAAATGTTAATGAAAATGGATACCTACAATATTTAGTGAAAGTAAGGGTTTTTAAATTGGAAACTTGTGTTGGGTTCATATTGTTAAGGGGTTAAATAATGTGATTTTTAGAGGGATTTTCCAACATATAGTCAAATTAAGGATATTGTTTAATATGCCACAAATGCACGTGATATGTGAGAGGTTCACTGCGTGAATTCCCCGTAGTTGTAGCAGTACAACTTTGACTATCTCTGACTTAGGCTTGCTTGACAAATCTTTGAATTTGTAGCAGACCATCAATTCCATAAATTCCTCCCATATAGGTTAAGAAGATGAATTACACTTCACTACAAGGCTTGTCAATACTCTCGAACATATCCTGTCATTATAGCCTCACTATAACCTGTAAATATTCTTGACTGCTTTAAACCAACCCAAGAAGAAATCCATCCAAAATAAGTAAGCTTCCAAGCTTCCAACCTATCATTGTTCCATTACCTTTTTGCTGCAAGGTATCTTACGAGATAAATGCTCCTTTAGATAGTCACATCTCAAAGCACCCTGTATTTAAGAAATTCAACTGCCACGATGTCCATAGAGAAAACTTCATCAATATGAAATAAGTTAACCATTCTCATTAAATTTCTTCAATTTTAAAAATTCTAAAGACAAGACATCAATACCGTACTGTCATGACTTGAAAGTAATAGTCTTCTCCACAAGTCTGCAGGTCACTTCTTCAACAACTCAACAAGTGCTAAAAAAATGTGAGCTGACGATGTTGCCTCCATACAAGGGTTCATGTCTCTAAATAGATTCTTTCTCTAGGAGTCTAGGCCATCGTTCATGATATCAGGGATCTACAGACACTTTGGTTTTCACAATACTCTGTTCCCATAGAGTGAATTCTGATTCAATACACATAAATCAAACTCGATTCCTTTCAGATTTAAACAATACTAGGAATAAACTCCATTGTGAAAAAAAATAGGATTGATTTAATTATTGTTATGCTCTCATAGTTTGAGTCAGACATAGTTTGAGTCAGGATCCAAAATAGCCAACTGTTCGCTCTGAAACCCTGGACTGCTGGTAAAATCTATATATTGACATGCAGTTCAACAACTTCAACGCCTCCTAGCCGCATAATTATTCACAATATCAGAATATGAGCCCTTTATAAAGTGCCGACAATCAACCCAACGGTGAAAACATCACTAGTTTCATGCTCACATTGGTTGTTTATTCGTCTCAGATGATGCGTTTACATGTCGTCCCTTGAATTTGAAATCCCCACAGTTACATGAATGTCAAAATCATTATGCACGTTGTTGAAGGAAGAAAATAACTGCACTTGTTATTGTTCCTTCAAAACCCGAAGATACCAGTCCTTTACCAGTACCACCTACAGAGAAAGAACCATCATATTCGTAGTTACTTCAGCAGAAAGTGCTCAATATGTTACGCACTCAAAGAAAATGTTGGACAACACTTGCTTCAAAAATCAAGGCAATTAATACGTCGTACAAGTGCATCTGATGGGATTTCATGTACGGTGCTTTGTCAATATGTGGCTCATGGGTCTTTTGTTGGATTTAGGTACAAGGTATTATTCAACCTTTTATGCTAAGGGGATCAGGCTATTTGCAAGAGACCAATCATGTAGTTAAAAACAATATGAAATATTATGCTCATAAGAGAGATTTTGACATGAGCTAATCTGTGAACAAACATTATAAACAAGAAGGTAGCATATCTATAATGTGCCTGGATTATAATTAAAATATACTTTGTATAACATTCCACTCCACACGGTGAGACAAAACAAAAGAATGGCTTCTTCAAAACAAATTAGATACTCCTCACAGCATGTGCAACAATCAAACAAATGGTCTTTAATCACAACTGTGCTATTCCGTCCACACAATCTAACACCACCATAACAGGACCGTAACCGTTGCCGAGCTCATTTACATCAACAAAACTCAGTTTCTCAGATAAAACTTCGACAAAAAAGAAGGATTCAATGGGTTTCTATTAAGCCAACGTGACGAGGGTGCTGGTGAACCTTTCACTAATCAACAACATAAATGAATGCATTTGGAACACACCAGGAAATAGGGTTTAATATTTTCATTTTTCCACAATTTTCTTCAATTAATACCCAAATTTATATACCTTAAAAACAACATTCCCAAATTTATATACCTTAAAAACAACATTCGATGAATTAAACTATTAGCGAAACATTTAAATGAATTTTTCTCTACTCTTCTAACAACCATTCGAAATCTCTGGCAACGTGTTAGTTTGTGTGACCGATGCATATTAGCATTTACATTTAACACACAAGAAACTCAATGCCGCATCTTCAAGTCTCAAAAGTTTTCTTGCCTGGCCAATGACGGTTTTGCATGATTTTAAAATTCTTTTCACTCTTCATCCTTCAGGCCATAAAATCATGCAGTTGTGAAGTCAAGCCTCAAACATACAAATGCCATGGATGGACACACTCATGTTCTTCAGGATGGCTACACAAAACAAGTGGCTCACGTATTCAGTATAGAAAATTAACCTCCGCTCTGATATTATTGTAAGATAATAAAATTAAAAATCAAATTAACTGCATTATTAAGGATTATTTCAAAAATTGATGCACATTATGTAAACCATTGATTCAGTTTTTTAAGTTTCTTGGACTCCAACAACTACTCACCATAACACACACTAATCCAAACATAATCAGGAAGATTACATGTCTAACATACACCCATCATAATTGATCAAATCTTGTAAATAGATATAAATTTAATGAAAAGTTTGATATTAGAATTGCCATTCTTTATTGATAAAACAAAATGAATGTCGATTTATATTGAGAAAATAGAGAATCATACCCACAAGTGGATTGAAGACTCTGAAAGTCATAAAAATAGGCTTTAGTCTAGACTCTGAAAGTCATAAAAATAGGCTTTAGTCTAGAAAAATAAAAACATTATCATATATGTACATTCATATCCATACTCAAATCTCTTTATCGTTTCTATGTGATTTTAATTTATGGTACAAAATTATCTTTCAATTATTAATAAAACAAAACAAATAATAAAGTAAGTATCATATTGTTCTATATAAAAATTTGGTTGTACACATAATTAGTTAAGAAATTTAGTCTGAATTCAAATTATATTAATATTCCCATATAAAATTTGTATAGAAAATTGATGATACACAATTAACAGTTATAACACTCAGAAATAATAGTTGTATTTATTTATTTATTTTTTAAATAATTTTAATTTCTAAATTCTTTTTAAAAACATATAAAAAATAATCATTTCACTCTTTTTTGGTCATTTAATAATTAAATTCATATTTTAACTCAATCAATTACAATATAGCTTACTTTCAAATAATATAAAAATTAATTCTAATTCTAATAATAATATAAATAAATAACAAAAATAATTCATTTAATATATATAATCCAAAAGATATTAAACCAAAACCAACTAACTATATCTATAGTCTCTCCTGAAAACAGGAATTAATAAATCTTAAAAAAAAAACAAAAAAACCTTAGATCCATAAATAGCATGGTATTAGCATGAACACAATAATTCCACATATATACACACACGTTCTTGGCAAAAGATTGTGAACAAGAAGATTAGGCGGCCAGCAAATAACCAATCGCCATGTGCATCGGGAGATGCCACAAAATGCCATTATCTTTGTGGTAGAGATATATTTGCAATATAATATTTAGTGAATCCATATCATTATTCACTTAATCCATAGGGAATGTTATTATCTATCCTCACCAAGTGCATCAGAAGATGTCACAAAATGCCATTATCTTTGTGGTAGAGATATACTTGCACTATAATATTTAGTCAATCCATATTATTATTCACTTAATCTATAGAGAATGTTATTATCTATCCGGTATCATGTGTCTGCATAAATTTTTTGTCATATGTGTTTATGGGGGTAAGGCAATGCAATATATTTCCTTGGTATATAGGATTTTTATGTTGTAGTATTTTAATTATAAAAATAGGGGAATATTTTATTTATAATTGTTTATGGTTTATTATTAATAATTTTTTAAATACTATATATATCAATTTCATATTATTAATAAAAGAAAACTATATTTTTTCCTTTGTATTAATAAGTAGTGGTTAGATATATATATATATATATATATATATATATATATATATATATATATATATATGAATTTGATTTTTATATATAAAAGGTTCATGGATAGAAAACAAAATTGTAATTTTAGAGTTTATGTTTTAAATGGTTTAATGATAAGTGCATATATATAAGTGGATCAAAGCCTATATATATATATATATATATTTTAAAGATGTCCTAGGTTAATAGTTTGAGTGGTTAGGAGTATGGTTTATTCTTACAGTTTAATCTTTGATCCACGATTGACCTATTGTAATAAGGCTCTAAGAATAAAAGATATTTGGCAATTTAGGATGTCTCCACTAGTCATAAAACTACGATTAATAACTATTTTCAAAAATACCTATGGACAAAATGTTGGCATGTACTAAAGAAATTAAAGAATATCAAATGAATTATTCCCTACAATGATAATCAAGAATATGTTAAAGAATAAATTTTCCAAATATCATTAATTATGAGGGAGAATGGCTTCAGATTGATCACATCATCTCCTAACACTTTGTTCTTGAAGTGTCATTGATGATTCCAACTATAGAAGCTTTGTAGATGATATCATAAAGTATCTTTGTGCACAAACTTTTATGCTGATATGAGTTTTCTTTGCTGGCTTGGGGTGGGAAAACACTATGCACCCTAGCCAATGGGAAAGCTTGGATTTCATCCTTCCAACCCATAACATTTTTCCATGTTTTTGTCCCTCCAACAAATATAATTTTTACATTTGTCCAAATTGTTTTCGGCCCACGTTTTCCACTACCTGCCTATTTCTGCAACTCTCTATTAACACAGAATCCTTTTCCATCCACATGCCCTCTCTTCAACTTTTTGTTTTCATGCCCTCGTCTCTGGCACATTGTACCCATCTCCTTCTCACTGGTCGATCAAGCCCTGGTCACCGTACCTCCTCCATGGTGGGATCCTTCACTCGACTCCTTTGCACACTTCCTCCTTTGTTTCCCTTCACATCAATGTCTTATTCATATATCACTAGCTCCTTCTCACGAGTATGATTGCCATCGAGCAACAGAGGAACAGAGCATCGTTCGCTAAGATCGACATGGTCCAAACTATGCTGCTAATGCTTAGGGAATTAGTAGACCTCGAGGTCTTGTTAAAAGTTTTGTGTCTCTCTTATCGAGGTCACTGGAAGCTCGAGACCATGTAAGCTAATTTATTTTTCTGTGTTTCTGATGTGGTTTTAACTCCATACCATCATGTTGCGTGATGCCAAGATGCAAAAAAAATGATTCTAAGGACCATGTTATTAGGGTTGGTGCTCAACTTTTCTAGTGAACAATTTACCTATAATGGTTGACGCTGCGATCTTTTGAGTTTTTCGTTAGCCCAATGGAAAATGCAGTAATGGGTTCAAGTGATATATTGTGTTTTAGTTGATTTAATAGCTCTACAGTCATGGGTGGGGGCCATTTTTCTTAGCAAATTCTTCCCCACAATAGTTGTTGAAGTTGAGATGTTCTCATCGTTTCTGAGTAATCAGGGTGAATGGAGTGATGGGTATAAACTATATTGTGATTATCTTTAGTCAAGAGATGTGTAATTGGTATTAGATTTGATGTATACTCATGTGTGAGTGTTTCCACTATGGATGCTGCTGAAGCTAGGCTTTTATGGGGTTATAGTGTACCCAATGCAAAGTGCAGTAATGGGTTATGGTGATTTTCCAACATTGGGAGGATTAGCCTATAGGTGTAAGCATGGGCAATGTCAGGTCAGCAAGTGTAATGCATTCAGAGCAGGTTTCATGAATTCATGAAGTAAATCATTGAAATATAAGCTTCTTAGGAGGGTGAGGCCTCTTCTATACATTGGATCAGGGCCTGCATATGAATTGAAATTATGACTGCATGGGAATTGAAGTTGTGACTATTGGTTGAGGAATAGGAGTTCCCTAGGTAGAGGGTAATGTTTGTTAATGACTAATGAAGAGGAAAACTAAATGTAGAACCCTTAATGGAAGCAAAACACAAAAGAGAACTGGAAGAGAAACTAAATCTTGTGGCCAATATGGGCTATGATGGAAAGGAACATAAGCATCATGCTCTAAATGATGTTGATGATGCCTATTTCAGGCAGAAGATAATGTTTTTAGAAGCAAATATTTCTTGCATTGTTACCATTGTCAATGCATACTAATAGCCTGCAATACACTGATCATCTCTAGTTGTAGAAGGAATTTGTTATGTTGTTGTGGAAGAACAATGAGGCTTTATTATATGATCAATTTCGGCCAAAAGGAGATGTTAGATTTTTAGTAACGGAAAAGAAAGGCTGCATTCTCTCCAATCGCTGCAGAAAGTGGTCTATCTAGAATTTGAGAGGATAGCAATGTGGAGATTTGTTGTATTATTGTTGGTTTCCCTGTCTCTCATTGTTTGCAGGAGCTACAGCTTTGGTAGGTTGATTTGCTTATGTTTTACAATAATATGATCAAGGAATTTTCATTTCTCTTCAATAAAT
The DNA here is from genome assembly GCA_000404065.3 of Pinus taeda. Classification (NCBI taxonomy): domain Eukaryota; kingdom Viridiplantae; phylum Streptophyta; class Pinopsida; order Pinales; family Pinaceae; genus Pinus; species Pinus taeda. The sequence continues at coordinate 199,635 of APFE030038532.1, forward strand.
TTGCATAGTTTGGAACATCACGGTATATTTGAAATTTGAATGTTGCAAGCAATGCCTGCATCATGACTGCATAGATATTTTTTTGATTGGAGGTTGTTTTAATTTATTATGAAGTTTTTAAAGCCCAAGCAAACATTGCAGCTTATATTTTATGCTTATCATTAAACAATCTCTTTAGGTAATTTTTTAACGCAATTCTCTATTTTTCTTTCGCCGATCTTTCTAGAACATGATTGTTAATAGTATGTGTGTTCCTGCTGTTTTCTATAAGATCATTTCCTATAATACCCACTTGTGTTTGTGTATGCACATTGGGAGCATCACTATTTTGAACAATGAAGATCATTATTTTATAATGCCCTCTTGTGTTTGTGTATGTACATTGGGAGCATTGCTATTGTGAGCAATGAGCTCACATATTCACCATAAGTTGGATATTTACTTGTGAAATTTGAAGTCATGCTTATAATTTATACTCCAAATTATTGAATATAAAGTGGTATAGAGGAAAAGGATATAATGAGTAAGCGAGAAGGATGAGGAGAGTTTCCCGCTTCTCTGTAACACTTGCAACTCTTATCTTAACTCCAAGGGGGTTTCGCCACTAGATAGGTTTCTTCATATGCCAAAATTGAAGAGGTGATTGTGGAAGGGTTGAGAGATGAGCCCTGTAGGTTTCTACATTCTCCTTCTAACTTGTGAGGTAAGTACACTAATTTTATTCAAAGGGTAAAAAAAACTAAGAGGCAATTATGGAAGGGTTGAGATATGAGCCCTGTAGGTTTCTACATTCTCCTTCTAACTTGTGAGGTAAGTACAATAATTTTATTCAAAAGGTAAAAAAAACCAAACAAAATATTAGGGTACTTTGCACCTTTTGGTGCAAATACTAGTAAATAAGAGAGCCCGTTAATGTATGAGTCCTAGTTGCAATTGGTAGGTCTGGTTTGGTCTGTCCTAGTTGCAACTGGAAGGTTTGGTTTGGTCCTTAGGCAAGTTGGAGAAAGAGTGACTATTTAGTCCATAAAAATCTGTCTTTTTTGGTTAAAATATTCATAATCCCTTTCTCAGGTTCACTTAATGAAAATTTCAAATTACCCTAATATTCACAATCCCTTTCTCTTTCATTAAAATAATCTAGTATGGGGTAGATAAGTAAACATTTAACATTTTTAATCTAATGTAGACCCTATTTAAAAATCAATCTAATTATTATTATGTATAAACACAATATAAATTTAAGATATAAAGAGGTTTAGGAACACTAAAAAAAGAGGTATGGTAAATAAATAGAAATATAAATAAATTGGAGGTATTGTAAATAAATATAACCTCTTTTTATACATACTCCAAAGATATGGTAAATAAATAAAAATATAAATAAAATAGAGGTATGGTAAATAAATAAAACCTCTTTTTATATTTACTCCATAAACCTCTTTATATTAAGAAAACTAAAAAAAGAGGTTTTATTTAGGTGAATCCTATGGGCCAAATACCATTTTAATACCATGGGTTAAATAGCAAGGGCTAAATACCATTTTTAAAAAGAGGTATGGTAAGTAAATAAATAAATAAATATAAAAGTGGGATAAAGAGTTATGGTAAATAAATAAAAATATATAAAATAGGATTAGAAATTAACATCTAAACTCCTAGATCGAGCCCATATCAAAAATACCATGGGCCAAATACCATGGTAAATAAAAGAGGTATTGTAAATAAATAAAACATTTTTAATATTTACTCCATAATCCATTTTATATTTATGAACACTAAAAAAATAGGTTTTATTTAGGTGAAGCCTATGGGCCAAATACCATGGGCCGAATTATTATTAATACTATGCAAAAATTTTTTATTAACCCTAATAGTAATATTAAAATGATTAATATTATTATTATTATTAATTATGACATAAGGTATTTCACTTTGAAAAGAACTCCCCTAGTTGTCACAGTGTACAAGTTTGCAATGTTGGATGTGATGTTAGATGATTGAAACAATATTGGGCATAAACCAACTCCTCCTACTTGAATCGTAAACCAACTCCATACTCCTCTTCTTTTCAACTTCTTCTTCAATTGTCCAAGTACTTTTTCATCAACAGTAAATTTGGATGAGATGTTAGACGATTGAAACAATATCAGGCATTAGATCACCATCGAATCCTCCTACTTGAATCGTAAACCAACTCTGTACTCCTCTACTTTTCAACTTCTTCTTCAACCGTCCGAGTTCTTTTTCTTCAACAGTAAATTCAGATGTGCTTCGAACCAGATCCTCCGTTAGATCACCACCGACTCCTCTTACTTGAATTATGAACCCTGTGCTCCTCTAGATTTTCAACGGTATTGTCGAAGTTATTTTTCTTCAACATGCAATTCGATCGTGTTTGTAACTAGCTCCTCTGGCTTTTTAATTTCTTTGAGGTTTCCACCATTTCTCCAACAGAAAGGGCTTTTAAATTTCTTCGAGGTTTCCACTATTTTTGAAGAGGAGGTTCAAGTATGCTTGGACCTTGGTTAATTGTGTGAGGTGGAGTTTAGGTTGATGGGATTCTATGAGAGAACCGTGCCTTTCTGGGTTATCCTTCTCTATTTTAAAATATTCAATAGGTGATTAACTCCTCATCAGGGTTTGTTTTCATTTTCCCTTAATTCTGTGTTTCTCTTACTTACAAAATTATTTATAATAATTTGAGGTATCCTCATCAAGGTTTGTGTTCATTTTCCCTTCATTCATTATTTCTCTTACTTACAGAATAATTTATAAGAATCTGAGGTATGGGTTCTGAATTATAGGTGTGTAGGGTCCCATTCTTGTTTTTGGGTGCACGATATATATGATGTCTCACCCTCCACCTGTGTATCTTATGGACTACTCCTGCTACAAGCCCCTTGAAAGCCTGAAAGTGAACTTTTGATGATATATGGAACACTCTAAGATTTCACGATATTTTGAATATTCATCCTTGAAATTCCAGACAAAGATACCAGAACGATGAGGTTTAGGAGATAACACTCATCTTCTTGCTGCAGTGCATGATACTTCCCTTGACCCTTCCCAACCACAACATGAGAAGAGGTGAGCAGGTCATGTTTGGTTCCTTGGACATCATAGGAAGCATATCCATAACATTTCATATTTCCCATTCCATCCGTCCTATACCTTTTAGGGTTAGCCCCAGACCTAAGGATGATAAAGCATTCAAATGTTTTTATTGGGAGCAAGATGAAGCTGGAAAGTTCGATGTATCATTATCCAAATATCGTATGGCCATAGCAGGTGGAGCGTTGAAGACTAATATCAGAACTCTAGGACCTATTGTTCTTCCCATCAATGAGCAATTACTTTTCTTTTCCACCCTTGTTGGGAGAAAGGAATTCAATATGTATATCAAACCCTATATTCTAGATTTAAAGCTTACATTTGAACATTTTTTATATTCATTCTAGAGGAAGAATAATGATCAAGAAGTTTCAGAAGAACTTGCATCTGAAGCCAATACATGTAGAGGCTTACAGGATGACTCTACATTGCTTTGAAAATACTTCCTCAAGCTCAATTTGGTACAGACTCAGTTAGATTGAGGTAAAAGGACGTATGCGAAAATTCAATCGGATTTGATAGATCACATTTGGCAGTGGATTCAAGTGCAACAGTGTTGTGTGAAGTACAAAGGTGATTTTGTTCGGATTGGTGGGGGTGAACTTCCCAACCTTGGATCATGGTTGACGATTGTGGGTAACTCTGTTGGCCTTGAGGAATGATCCACACATCCATTTGAAGTCTAATAATTTTTTTATTGATCAGAGAAAAATTTCTTGTTCTTTTGACACTGTTTCAAGTAATTTTGTTCGGGCTGTCTATGAAACCATTTATCTCTTGATTAAAACTTACAAGATCTTATGATGAACATGGAAATGCACCTCTTATAGTTTGTCTCAAAAGGCTTGTGTTGAACCTTTCCCTAAAAATTCAATATATGTTTTAACTATTTCGCTACATAAATAAAAGTTGGGACTACAATAAGTTCTTTCTTGAGAAACATTGTGGGGTTGATCTTGCTATACTATTTGCTTCAGTTGTTTGAGATTTATAGGGCCAGTTCATGATATAATATTTTCTACTATTTTCTGAATATTTGAGGAGGAACTAATATTCACAATATCTA